>CAFUXE010000634.1:26639-38142 GCA_903364295.1 Serranus cabrilla | reverse complement strand
GCGAGGGGTAGATATGGTATAAATACCCACATCATTGTACTGGAGGCAGCATATCCTCAGTTGTGCTCCTACCCTAAGGATATACAGCAGTGCCAGGAGCTTTCTGGTGCTGAAGACATTGATTTTACCCTCTTTGGATGCTGGTACGTGTGACTTCTCTTCCTCTCTAAGCAGCTCTATCTCTGGAGGAGTGTATTCGACCTCTCGACTTTGACTAGGCCCTGTGGCAGGCTGAGGGAGGGAGGCAGATTTTGGCCGGCTTGGAGCATCCTGACAGACTTTTAAAGAGTCCTGAAGGATGCTCTGGCTGCATCAAAATCTTGAATTTAAACCTTTTTGCTCTAACTTAGCTTATTTCATTTGTGTCCATTAAATCTCTGCAAGATGCTTAGTTTGTACACTCAGTTGAGAATGTTTTTAAGCTCTGTAAAATAACTCAAAACTACACAGAAAGCCTGTTGACACTTGCTATCTTGAGAGAGGTTGTGCTGACTGTTTCCCTTTTCTTCCCCCTGCAGATTTCCCTTTGCAAGATGGACCTACGAGTAGCAAGCATCCTCGTCCTCATGGTGGCCTTCACAGCAGCCCATGGGGAGCGCTATGTGGTGAAGAAGGTGGTGAAGGCCGCCCCTCAGTACCAGCCCTACTCTGTGAAGAGCCACGGTAGGAAAACACAGCCTCCTGCCTCTCTACAATCTGTTTTTCACCCTAGATCATGCTCGCATTTCTCTAGTTTTTGTCTAGTTTGTCCTCAGAAAAGTTGCCTCCAAAGTCATATTTTCCTCTCTAAAGACAAGCTTTACTTTAGTAACATTTCATGACAGCCTTGCCTTACCTTTAAATCTTCAGCTTGCAAATAAGCATCTTTATTGTGGCAAATATGGAGCAGTAAGCTGCCAGACGGATGCTGGCCACAGACAGCTGCACTTTGAAAACTGAACTCCACTTTGCTCTGGAACTGCCTTGTGCTCTGATTGGCTGCAACAGTGTGCATGCTTCTCCAATCACATAGTCCATTTAGATTGAGGATTTCACTGACAAGGTTTATTTACTCTGCACGGCTTTACAGGAAGTCATAGCATTAGCATAGCATAGCGAAGTATTTTTTTCACAATTTTTGCATAGTTTGCTCTTTTATTCAGGCATGGCAAGCACATTAGCTCCTTTTTGGGGACTTTCTCATTTTGTGATCATGATGGTTAACATGAGACTGCCTTTGCAGGTCTCTGCTACAAAATGTTCATTTCTTAATCAGCTATTCAGTCACTTGTGCATCCAGAGCAAAGAGTTGTAGGAATATTGTTGTTTTATATGCATTTAGAGTTAGTTTGGACATAATGTTTCTCATTTTATTTTTTATTTTTTTGCTCAATGCACATTTTAGCTAATTTCAAACATATATTCACTTAAAAAACAAAAAACAATGCATACTTCTAGAATATTCAGAGATTTACTACGCAACACAAAATGTGAATTACGGTGTGGTCTTTGGCTAAAAGGCAATATAAAATATGAAATGTTGCTTTTGAGTGAATCAACATACTATTTTTATTTGTGAAAGTAGCTGTTAGTGAATTATTTTTAGTTTGACACTGACAATTACAGTCCAGTCACCCAGCAGTGTGGTTTGCTTGGGTGTGCCTGCTTCACACAGAAGTAGAAACATCTGTTTGGCTTTATCCAAACTTGGCTGCAGCTTGCCAAGGAGTGAGCCTTTTTTACTCAAACACATGTGACCACATTAAGGCTGCAAATAAAAAAATAACTCCTTCTCATTTAGACTTCTGTTTGACAAACAAGTCACAAACAGTTCAGACAGAAAAGCTCTTTGACATGCACAGCATAAACACATCAAACACATGATTTAAAATAAATTGATATTTCATTCAAACCTTTTATACACAATAATAAATACATTCTTAGATAATAAAATAAAGATATAATTTCAATATTTTTTTTACCAAAGAAACCAATTCTAGATTTATTTTGAAGGATTTGCAATTTTAAGGATTTGAGAGAAAAGAGGGGAAAAGGATTTCATGAAGCTGCACCAGAGAATCAGCACAATGTGGACAAACCTCAGAACTACAATATTGGTTCCTGGGAATACAACTTGCCCCACCTCCAGGAATCAAATGTCATGGAACAATTCAACCAATAAGTAAATATTGTTATAATGCATCCATCTTTTTTTCAACTCTGTGATGAAATAGAAAAAAGCAATGGCTGAAAGTAACATTCATCACAGCATTTATCTTAGAAAGTAATGAATCAGTTCACATTTGATTGTTGAACAACCAGGATGCAAGTCAACATAATACAAACTCAGACCTGATGGCCAAAACATCCATGTTCTTATACTTTTTGTCACTTGAATGGAGTATAATTACAGGTACAGGAGATACTAGACTTTGTATTCTTAGATATTACTGTATGACTAAAGGTAACATTTCCATTATGATGATGTAAAAAAACAAAACAAATGTTTGAAATGTACTCTTAATGTAAAAAAGTCCAGTCTGTTACTCTCAGTAGTTTTTCTGATTTTAGTTTTTGCTTTGGTGGTACTGATGATGGACTTCTGTCTTCACAGTGGTGTCAGTGGCAGGTGAGCCTGGTGCTCCAGGTGAGCCTGGCCCTGAGGGACCTGCTGGCCCTCCTGGCCCCCCAGGTGAGAGTGCTGAAGGTCTTCCTGGACCCCAAGGACCTCCCGGATCTCCCGGAGCTCCTGGTCGTTCCATTGCTGGCAAACCTGGATCCCCAGGTGGACCTGGCAAACCTGGCAGCAATGGAGCACCTGGTGAGAAGGGAGACACTGGAGCCCCTGGCTCTCAGGGACCAAGGGGAGCCCCTGGATCCTCTGGAAGCCCTGGACCCGCTGGCCTCTCTGCTACTGGCAAACCTGGACCTTCAGGTCTTCCTGGACCAATGGGACCAAGAGGAGAAACTGGTCTGAAAGGACATCCAGGTGTGCCTGGTCTGCCAGGTGCTAAGGGTGATAGAGGGGTGGGAGTTCAAGGACCTCAGGGTGAGACAGGACCTGAAGGACCCATGGGTGCAACTGGAGCACCAGGTGAGGCTGGAGTTGGAAAGCCAGGAAAAACAGGTATGCCCGGTGAGCCAGGAAAGTCAGGTAGCCCAGGTAGAGATGGTGCATCAGGTCCCATGGGACCACAGGGACCCAAGGGACACACTGGTGCCCCAGGTGTAGGTATGCCAGGTAAACCAGGTGATAATGGTGCCCCAGGTATGCCCGGCGCAGTTGGCCCCAAAGGCCACCAGGGACCTGCTGGAGCCACTGGTGCCCCTGGAGTCCCCGGATATGGAAAGCCAGGTGCAAATGGAGAGAAGGGAGAGAGGGGATCTACCGGTGCCACAGGTGCCACAGGTGCAAAGGGTGACCAAGGTCCAACTGGATATACTGGTGCTACTGGTGCATCCGGCCCCACTGGTCCTGCTGGACCTCAGGGTGCAAGAGGTTTCCCAGGTGAGCCTGGCGCTGTTGGCCCTAAAGGTGATACAGGTGCAGGTGGACCTCAGGGATCTAAGGGAAACAAGGGAGATCAGGGAGCACAGGGTTTCGCAGGCAAGCAGGGTTATCCAGGCGCAGCTGGTCCTCCCGGACCCAGAGGAGCCACTGGACCCACAGGTGACAAAGGCAATGTAGGTGCCCCAGGTACCCCAGGTGCCCCAGGCATTCCAGGCCCTGCTGGACCTAAAGGTCATCCCGGCCGTGCAGGTGAGCCAGGTGCCTCTGGTTCTGATGGCGCTCCAGGTTCCAGAGGACCCTCTGGGCCTCAAGGCCCCGCAGGTGCTCCCGGCCTTAAGGGACACCCCGGTCTGCCCGGTCCCTCTGGCCCTGCTGGTTTGGCTGCCAAGGGTGTTCCCGGACCTCAGGGTCCCCCTGGTGAGCCCGGTGTGAACGGTGCTGATGGAGAGCCCGGTCCTGCTGGCCCTGCTGGTCCCCCTGGACCTCCTGGTGAGGTCGTGTTTGAGAAGGGCATGGGAATTAGTGAGGTTATGGTCAAGTCCCCCATGTCTGCTTTCACTGCATCTCTGGCCACCCCCTACCCTGCTGCTGGCACCCCCATTAAGTTTGACCAGATCGTGTATAACGCTGAGAGTCACTATGACCCCGAGACCGGCATTTTCACATGCCAAGTTCCTGGAGTTTACTACTTCTCCTACAGCATCCATACTAATGGTGCTCATGCCCTGGTGGCTCTGTACAAGAACGGCCAGCCTGTTATGTTCACTTATGATGAGTACAACAAGGGCTTCCTGGACCAGATGTCCGGTAGCGCTGTCCTTCTGCTCGACGAGCAGGACACAGTCTACGTCCAGATCCCCGACGATGAGGCCAATGGTGTCTTTGCCGCCGAGAATGTCCACTGCTCTTTCTCTGGGTTCCTCATTGCCTCAACGTGATACGTTGATACAGTAGTTCCCAAAAAGCCAACCAACTAAATTTGCCATCTATTTCTCAAACTAAAGTAAACTCCCTGTTAATTTTTTTCCTCAAACAAACAGACAGGCAGTTCACCCTTCTTTGAGGAATAGTCGCATCTCGACTTGAAAACTACAAGAAATAGGTGCTTAGAAGAAGGAAAACTAATTTATGAAAACAGGTGATCAGGGATGGGGGAAGCAATCCACAAAGTTACCAGTGAGCTTTTGTAATGGAGACAGCATGTGAAATTGAGGTGTTATAACTGTGTTGTGTCCTGACTTTCTTTTTCTACTCTGTTCCTTTTATACTGACTTCAACTGGTGACTCTTAGTGTTTGTCTGTTTCTTTGTTTTTTTGTTTTTGTACCTGCTTTTTTTTTTTTTTGGGTGACCAATAATCTTATTAAAAGTACACAAATACTTTCTGTGCAACATGTTGTAACTGTTATCCTTGTATGTGACTTGAATATTGTGAAATGGTAATGGTCAAATTGACCGTTATAATGAGTCACCAGAATACTGTCATACAAACACAAACTACCAGCAACATTGTTATATCCCTGAACATGCATTATGTCATGTAAAGCATAATGACCAAAATAAAAGATGTCTAAACTTATGATTTTGTCTCAGAAGCGCTTATTTATGAAACGGAACCCAAATAATTGATTACATCTCCTAAAGATAACCAGAAGATGCATATGAATTGATACAAAAGCTTCTAATGAATCAGTTACACTCTGAATATTTGCTCAGAAAATTCTAAATTCATGTACTGCACATGAAACCTGACTTATCTTTTGTAAAAAGAGAATCACTTGCCCTCTGATGCATTGGGGTCAGCTACAGAGTAATGCCCCTGTGGGCTTGTAGGGACTCACTGGGTAGATCAAGAACAGTTTAATGGGAGGTTTCCCAGTATTGGGGTATGCAAAGGAGTCCAATTTAAGTACTGATTTACCACTGGTGATCACTAAACTTGGATTAAAACCTTTCACCAACCTTCCTGTACAGCCCTGGATTTTAGATCAACTAAGGAAACATGAAATTACCTGATTCTTTCTTCTAAATTCTTTATTTAGAAGTTCTGCAAAGTATTACATCACTGCCAAAATATAGAAAAGAAAAATAGTATATTATGACATAATATATGCTAACATATGAAGTCCCTGTCAGATGTAGAATTCAGATGCTTTATATGTAGATACAAGTAGCAATACTCCTTAACATCCCTAACTTAACATCAATTATAATTGGTGACAAATACTCACTAAAACACTTGAAAATGTTGCATGCAACAGCATGCTGGTGTTTTAAACCACTTAAAATTAAACTTTGATATACTATATGCCTAGTAGGGGGGCATAAAGTATTAGAAGCTAAAAAATCCTATCATAAGTTTACTGGCAATATCATAATAAAATGATATCATTATAGCATAAGAAAGCATTAAAAACAACTTCAGAAAGCAGAATCCCCTCATATTTTTTATTGATGTTAGCAGAAATATTCTGCAGTATACTGTTGTGTACTTTATTCTGTGAAATAAAGCTCATGTAAAAGACTTGAAGACTCAAGATTCAAACTTCAGTAGTGCCAGATGCATGTAGTCAAGGTAACAGTCCCAAATCATAGACAAAAGTTTAAACTGTAACAAGGGCTGGTGTTTTATAAGCTTCTTTATTTATGTAGAATCTAAGTAGGCAGTTTATTTGTCTAATGAATACAGTGGAGTAAAAAGCATTAATATTTACCTTCATAATGTAGGAAAGTAGAAGAATAAAATTAACATAAAATGGAAATACTTGAGTAATGTAGTTCACACCACTGGTCCCTGTATAGAAGCTGAGATGGATGAGGATCATAAAGTTTAAATTTCTCCCCACAGGATGGCCTCTGGCTGCCTGCTTTGGAGCCAAAGTTTACAAAAGCTACTCTACCGTGCAAGTCTGAATACGGGTGTGCTGAAAATAGTTAGCATGTGGGATGAGGGACAGGGATGGTCCTCTGGCAGGGCAGCGGCTGTTTGATCTTCCCTGGTGGAGAGAGCAGGACGGTGGTTAGGTGAGGGGCCCCTAGGGACAGAGGAGAGAGAGGAAGCTGGTGGAAGGAAACCGCTGGGGATTGCCATCTGAGGGCACTGCCATTCAGAGACGGTCTGCGGTTTGTCCATGAGGTGGGACAGACAGGAGCACAGACGGAGCGCTGCCTCTGGTCGACTCCACAAGCCACACTCCAAAATTATCTGTTGCACTCAAAGGAATATTTTTCACTTTGATATATTTTTGTTTTTTGAGCAGACTCACCTGTCTGTATTTATTTGTATGTATCTAAACAGAGCTAGCTGGGGAAGGAAGAATCTGAGGACACTTTGAGGGGGTTAGAGTGTGTTGCATTATGGGATACTGCATGTGAGGCACATTAGGGGCCAAAATGTGAGGTCAACCTGACCAAGATGGACAGGCGGGCCAAGAAGCAGAAATAGAAATATTATGTGTAAAACACACCCTTCTTGCGGTGGCCAGAGCTGCAGCACACTGGGTTAAACTGGGTGCAAAAGGAAATGGAGGGTTTGGAAATGAGCATGGGTGCAGATGTGGGTGACTAAAAACACCCTGCAGCAACTTCTACTCTTAAAAAGATTCTGGTGTTTTATGGGGTTTGGTAGAAGAAATCCCAACATGTTGATGGTTTAACGCAGGCATCAGTTAGGTATGCACTGCAGTTGTTTGCTGTAGGCGCCATAAAAATGTTTGTTTCAAACGCTATCATTTATGGTGCAAAGCCTGCAGCTAACACAACTTACCCCGAATCTTATGACATAATTATGTTGTGGCTGTTCCCCGAGTACTTTTCCTAAAATACTGCAGGGCAGCAAACACATCTCACTTTGTTTCTTTGCAAATTAGAGAAAGGGAGATGCTTGTGAATATAATAAGCATTTTAGGATCGGGGTTATAGCTTTTCAAGAGAAAAATTCAAGCACTTTTGAAGATTTTCCAGACTCTGCAAATGTTTATGAAAACATCTAAATTGTTACGTTAAATGTAATTATGTAAGGTAAAGTTAACCAAATTAATTTACTCAGCAATCAATGTATGTTGTCACATTGTTTACTTTGCCAGCAGTTAATAACTTTGAATGTTTTGATCATGATCGTGATTGCATCTGCATCTGGGTATATTTTTATTTAACATAACAGCTAAAATGAATAATTTTTCAAACATTTAAGTTTTTGTATGAATGCCTGAGGATATGCTGGCTGGGGCCTTAAAGTGCAGTTCATAAGCAACTTTGTCATTGCTTTTGCTAAAGTGGATCACTTTGACAGGAAGCTGATTGTTTAGGGTGTGACAATGTACAGAAAGGTTATTTTTTCCTTACCAGAGGCTGTGCAATACTTAATCTTCTTGATAATGTGAAAAATTTAATTACACTAAAAAAATACTTTGTTCCAGATGATAAGTTTCCCTCCAAATGTGAGATCTCAGTACGTATTTTAGGATTCCAAACAGGTTTTTTTTGCCTCTTTACAGTGATTGATTGTTCCCATAATGCACCACATGAGGGTGCTGTCACGCAAAGGATTAATGTGCGCATTTTTTATTCCTCCAGTTGCTGATGTCAGTCACACAGCACACCCCCACCCTTACTCCTTTATCAGATTAATATGGGGGAATTTAGATTCTTAACATTACCCAGGGTTCATATGGGGTTTTAAGGGTCAAACTCAAGAATTTTTGAAGGTACCCAAAACCAAATATTTCTACGCTTGAGCCCTGATCATGTCTTAATTTTAAGCAATTAAATTGTGTATTGACAGTTTATTAACTTTGAATGCATTGATATAGCTATTAGCCATCTTAGCCTGTCTGGTGTGACACCAAGACAAGATTTAACATTTAAAATATTAATAGATTTGGTTTTCATGAGTGGTTGTGAAGATAAATGCACCTCATGATGAAAATCAATTATTTTTGTATATTTCTATATTAAGGATATTCCTAACATTAAAGATATGGCTAAATAATTATACATCAACAAATAACACTTAATGTGACAGTTCATAATGAATAATCTGAAGCCTCTTTATATTCAGAAAAAGTTTGAACTTCTGAGAATGTGTGTGCTTTCTAGTGTATTTGTTTGTGTGCATGCGTTTGTAATCATCACAGCTTGATGCAAAACGTGCTTAAAACATCTCCCAATTTTATTCAATCTTACAAATGGTGAAAAACAAGAAAAAACTTCATTTACAATGGGTAATCTGTTAAAAACTTCAGTCATTTAGGTACATCTCAGTCATAAAACCAGTAATATCAAAGTCTATACAACGTGCATTACTACAGAGTTTTGAAATGGTGGAGTCTAATAATGGGAAGTGATGAGCACCTATTGTTTTGACAGTTAACTAAATCTACTTCATTCAGGAATGGTTGTGTCCACAGGAGCGTCAAGTTTAAAGAAGCTGTAAACAACTGTGCACTGCAAAGACAACATTTAAGACTTGGTTTAGGACTTTCCCTTTAAATATCACAATGTGTCAAATCTTGCAGACACAGCTTTAGCTGCTACATCCAATTGCCCAGCACCAAATACTTGGATAAAATGTCAAATTTCAGCAACGTGTCAACACAGTCATGGTTTTCATGTAGAAAAAAAACACTCACACTCACATTCTCACTTTCACGCTCACCCCACGTCACACATGCAAAGCACCAATGAGCAGTGAGGAAGCAGCACACTCTCCAGTACACCTCCTGTCCATCACTGCCAAGGACCTTGCAGTCATTATGGATGAGATGGTTGCAGAATAGTAAACAAACACCAATAAAAAAAAATGAACAAAAAAAATCCCTGGTTTTAGACAAGTCCTCGCATTCCTTCAGACGGGCTCCTTCATTCCGGTGTCTGGATCAGCAGGATTACTCAGCTGCGGCGGCGGCGGCCTCTGGACTGGCTGCCGTCTCTGGCTCAGTGGGTGAAGCCTCAGCGGGTTTCTCCTCTCCTTCTGCTGCAGCTGCTGCTGCCGGTTCTTCTGCCTTCACCTCCTCAGCCTTCGGCTCCTCAGCTGCAGCCTCCTTGGCCTCCTCCTCAGCAGGTTTGGCCTCCTCGGTGGCGGCCGCTTCCTCTGTTGGCGCCTTCTCTCCTTCGGCTGGCTCTGCCGCGGCCTCTGCTGCTGCTGCTCCTCCTTCCTCGGCTGCCTCCTCAGACTCTTTCTTGGTCTTCCTGAATGAGAAGCCGCTGAGCTTGAAGGAGGGTTTCTTGAAGGAGAAACGCTTCTTCTTCTGCTTGCCATCCTCGCTGGTGGAAGGAGTGCCTTCCTCCGGCTTGGCAGAAGCCTCTCCGTTTGTGGCGGCGGGCTCCTTCTCACCGTTGGCCTCGGCAGCCTCTACTTGCTGGCCTTCTTCTTTTGGTGCCTCCTCAGTAGGAGTACTGCCATTGGCCTGAACCTCAGCTTTGTTGGCCTCCTCTGCAGCTGGAGAGGCATCGCCATTGGTCTTGGCGTGGCCATTCTCCTGGAACGAAACAGAATACAAATGTCATTCTTGAACATCAGCATGCTATTTAAGAAGAAAGTGAACACTCAGATGATCAGTAATCATGCATCTGAGGCCAGAACTGGCCTACATATGAACATGTGTGTGCGAAATCTGGCGTGCTGTGGAATTAAATCAAATGCAATGGTTAGAATTAACCAATAGGAAAATAGTCCTAAAACTGCAGCAACATCTGTTACTAGGAGAGTGACGACAGATCTGTGGCTTTCAGCAGTAGGCTAGTCGGTGAGACTGCAGTACCGCCGGGGTCCGCCAGGTGGCCTTCAGTGTGGCGAATGTGAATACAACATAGGAATTTGGAGATTTTTTCCTTCTTTTAATGACCTGTTAAGTCAACCAATGTGTTATTTAATTTTTTTATATATACTGCCCCCATCAAACTGTGTGATTTTTTTGAACAATTAGTTGATTTTGTGGGTTTTCAGTGCACAAAAACGTGGCTCCTTTCTTGAATCTGGCAACAAAGGCGTGGTATCGTTTTTTAAAATGGCCATGCCACAGAGAGAGCGGCCACAAACCCCCGCTGCACACACTGCAACCAAATGAATTAAGAGCAGCCGCAATATTTAAGAAGGTAAAACCCAGAGAAATGTTCGTTTTAAATCAAAAATGTCAATTCTGATGAAAAATTTTGATAAAATTAAAATTATTTGTGCACCCTGATATACATAGCCTATACAAAGGAGATGGTTGAATCAATTAAAGCACTTCAAAGTAAAATTCATTATTTTTTAAACTATGTTGCAGAAAATACAATAAATTGTAACAATGCACTCGCCGGTGAAAATGGATACATGTGGCCACTTTCCCTGAATGCCGGTGAGCGTGGGGATGCGCTACAGGGAACATGGAGCACGCCATTGACGCAACACATTGCTGAAAAACGAGACAAAATTCCGCTCGAGCAATTAAGACTTCAATAATTAAAATGTAATCTACCTGTCCGTTTGTCTTTGCGGCAACGGCTGCACCTTCTGCTGGCTTTTCCACCGCAGCTTCCTCTTTTCCAGCGGTTTTGGCGATTTGTGCTCCCATGCTTTTTGGTGCAACAAAGGAACCCAACCGATCAAATGAATGAACAAAGACCGCAAGCTTCCTCCCCAAAAATTCAACTCAAGCAGCGACACCTCCTTCTCCAAGCGAAGCCGATGAACCAGCCCGAAGCCGAAATGACCGCAAAGGGACGTGTGAGAACTTGCAAAAATGTGGCAAAGATGCAAAAGAAACGGGAATTCTTTCAATTTTTTCCCGAGCGGAGTTTGTAAATGGAGAAATTGGCCCCACCGCAAATGAGATGCGGAGTACAACGCCCAAGTCCACTGATGAATGGGCACTGGGGCTATGACGACAAAGCCACCCCGTCTCCACCAATCACAAGTCCGGAATCCAACGAGTGAGGGGGGGTCATGGAGTGGGGGCCATGGACAATAGGAGACACACAACAACATGGCCAAGAACTTGTTTTTATATCCACTTTATCGAGCAAAAACTGG
>CAFUXE010000634.1:0-26601 GCA_903364295.1 Serranus cabrilla | reverse complement strand
CTGAAATAAACAATATGCGTAACAAAAACTACAAAAATGGCCAACACTTGTTTTTACATGTAGATCTATTTATATATTGAGAAATATATGTATTCTCTCCACTGCAATTGTTTAAGGCTGCTCTTTAATATCTTAATACCATAATACAGTATGGTGTCATCTGCAAGAACAATAAAATGATACATATCCTTTCTTGTATATGTGCAAATAATATGCAATTCTAGTGATTTTGCTACCGTCTCTTGCATAATGTGGCATTAAATGAATTAAAATGGGTAAATATACAATAGCTTTGTTTTACAAAACTACAAAAAAGACCAACATATGTTTTAATATGTAGATGACGTTCAAGTTATATATTTAGAAATATTCCTTAACCACATTGGCAAATACTTTGGTCGCTCTTTCTTTTATTAATACAGGACCATACACAAGAGCAATAAAATAATCTTGTCAATGTACAATATGATATGCGATTCAGGCTGCTGTCTGAAAGAAATTATAACGATATCATTGAGTTATCTATGGAAGATTTTGGGGGAAAATGTTTCAGTGAATTTCATCTTGCACTGTATTCATTATGCCTTTAAAGTGTAGGGAGCTGGAGAGAGAGTCTGTAACCATAACTATACAAAGGCGTACAAAAAGGTAAAAAAAAACAGATATTATTTTAGCGGCACTGTGTAATGTACATGATATTATCATATGTATATCATTAACATGATATTGATTTATTTTGTTTTATAATAGTTATTGTCAATACCAGTACATCAGAGCACACCCTATATAGATAGATATATAGATATGTTTGTAGCTCATATTTTTAATGGATACATGTGGCCACTTTCTTTTGAGCTGTATGCATTTCTTGATATCGAAAACTGCAACAAAAAAGTCCTGAGTTGTTTATCACAATTTTTAAATTGATATAAAGTGCCAAAGCAGCAGACAGCTGAGCTGAGAAAGCACAGCTCAGCTGGTCTTGTGTTATATCATCACACGCCCTCCTGACATACGCCTCACTCAGTAAACAGACATCCCCTGTAACTATAAGCCCCTGTGCCCACAACTTCCCTCATCCCTCTTCTTGCATAATAGCGTCTTGTCTGCTTGTTGCAGCTGGAGCATCCCAGTGACCCAGATATAATGAGAGTTTATGGCCCTGTGCTCCGGCAGCCTGCAGTGCTTCGGCTCCACCACCAGCCACAAGTCTCCTCTCCCTGCCATCACTGCATGACCCACATCTCCATGGTTACCAGTCCAAAATGGCTCCGAGGAAGAGGCTGGCTGCACGTCGAGGCCTTTGTAGCGATCGTGACTCCTGTTATGGAGAAGTAGGGTGAGAGTGAGTTCAAACCAGCGCAGACAACAGTTTGAGGATTAGGGTGACTTTTTTTTTACCCACCCTCCCTTCATCAGGCTAACTAGGCCACGCTCATTGTTGTGGTATTCTGATTACATGCAAAGCTGCAATTATAATGGCGAGATGCTATGAATATGTAAACCAGGAGACAAAGCCAGAAGTGTTTTCAACAAGCAGCATGCAGCCCAGACATGCAGACATAAAGACTTCATCTGTCAGGAACATACTGTGTCATGTCAGGATCATAGATAGAGTGCACGTGTGTGCGTGTGCCAGCAAATCTACCCAAAATCTTAAACATGACAAAGGTCTCCATTAAACTTCTCACTGTACATCATGTCCAATTTAAAACTTTAATGGTCCCATCCAGAAAACAAGAAGAACCTTTTTTGGGGTGTGGTAACAACAGAAATAGTTTTTTTTCCAATTCACCACACAGTGTTTTAATCATAAGCATCTGAGTTGTCCAATTATATATAGTTTTTTAAATATATTTTTTGGCCATTTTACGGCCAAAAGTGTGAGAGATACAGAGTGAAAGGGGGAGACATGCAGGAAAGGACTGAGAGTCGGATTTGAACCTCGGCAGCCCGCGTACAAGGACTGAACCTCTGTAGAATGCGCTCCACCACAGGGACACCCCATGTATATGTAATGTTATGGTAAACATGTCAATTTACAATGAAAGAACATTTAAAACATCTTTCCATGTCATTACCATTAGGTTGAGACAAAACACATTATTAATTACCCATCCTTTTTATGGGTTAGAACAATGTCTATAACGCATAATTAAAAGAATCTTAAATATGACATAACATTAAAACTTACTGCATACACACACTCACACACACACACACACACACACACACACGGCCTAATATAGAGCTGGAACAATCTTGCTCAGTTGACACTAACATAAAACTGAATTACCTAATATATACTTAATATCTCATTGCTTATCTTTTCTCAAGATTACTTGAAGAGCCTAAGTTAAGTCAGTGGAGGTCAGAGGTCAGCACTGTGTTACAAACCTCAGCATGTTTAAATGACTGTAAATCCTTCTAAAGTATCCAAAAGTAACATTCTAATCTAGGTGAGGATCATTTGTTCAAATTGTTCCATCATATCTTGGGTTTAGCACCCTAAATTCCTTCTAAGTGGCTGAATCATTTCATTACAACATTATCATTAAAACTGCCTCCAGTGAGAAAAGTTTATCACCTAAATATTAAATTAGATAGTAAGTTTTTAGATTTTTATTTATAATCAGCAGCTCTTTAAGTCAGTCCGTCACTAATTCTTTTGCACAAATAGTTTTCGTCCTATAACGCTTAAATTAGGCATGAAAGTCAAGTGTTGGTGAGGTTGTGTTTGTGTGAATGCATGGAAAGTGGATGAATTCACACATGTGGTTACAGCTATTGCAAATTCATGCTTGTTTGTCTATTGATTGTTGATGGTGGGACTTTCATCGCTATTATTAATTAATTGTTAATACTTTTATATTTCTTGTTAATACTGCTTGTTTCAATTTATTGTTTTTTTATTGACGTTTCTATTTTTGCTATAGCCTGCACTGTTACACTGAAAATTTACCCATTGAGGGGTTAATAATAATATTAAGTCTTAATATCTCATCTTATCCTATCTTATCATAGAGGGCCAGTTGTATCTTCAGTTTTAATTCCAATAATGATAATAATAAAAAACATCAGCAGGTGATTTTTACGTATTGGTGGCCCTTCATGCAGAAAATTGTTGGAGTAAAAACTAATCCACTTAGACTTGATGGATTAAACAAAAATTAGACCCAGAGATTTCCATTGGTCTCCAACTAAATGCCAGCCTCATTGTTTTTTTTTGTCTGTATGAGGATCTGTGTGCACTCTGTTTCTTATTCGCATACAAATACTTAAAAAGAGAGAGTAAAGAGAGCTCTAATACTGAACAAAAACAGAAAATTTGCCAATCATGCTCTGTTTTTCAGACTTCCTAAAAAAACAAGGAGGTGTCCTTGTTTGCATTGTGGTCTGTGATTGGAGGAACGCGGTGTCAATCACAGCTCTCGGTCGTTGTGGATCCGCATCAGCTGCACGCAATCAAAGCTGCGTCAAGACGTCAAGAGAAAAACCGGAAATAAACCAGTATTTGGAAGTCAAAATAAAAGTACAAAAATCAGCCACTTAAAAATCATCCATTGACTATGCGCAACATAATCCTACTACAAAATATTAGAGAAATGAATATCTTATGAATGTACTTCTTTTTGATAAAATACTATTAGTTCTCACTTTCACCTTGAAATAAGGTGAGAAAAACAGATTCATTTTGACAGGATTAACCGGAAGCTATATGTTATTGTTTCGAACTTGACTCTGGTCGCCATCGTCATCATCTGTACGCACGGCGGCGACAGCAGCTCCCTAATCGGCAGGGACGGGTATCCCACCGCTGTTCCCCCTCAATGCGAAGAAAAAACACTCACAGAGAGTAGAAAAATATCGGCGACTTCCCGCACGAAGGTCCCTCTGGAAACCCCGATGGATTAATCTGATTTTTCTGCGGTAAGAACGCTTTTTCCCTCACCCTGTGTTGAATTTCGATTGGTGCACCCGCCTCGTCCCCTATTTTGTTGCTGAGATGAATTCATCTCGGGGAAAAAGAGGGAGCAGAGGAGATAAATAACACAGTTGCAGTCAAGCTCGTACTCTTTCCAGTCAGACTGCACATGTAGGTGCGTGGCTTTGCCCTACGAGAGGGTAAAAACAGAGAGAGTGGCGGTGGCGGTGGTCTCGTAATTGTTGGGTGATGTTTTGCAGTGCTGTGATTGTGGAGAGGGGGCTCTTGTGTTGCAGCAGTAGCAGCAGCAGGGATGGATGCGCTGCAGAGCAGAGCTGACCACTGAGGCCACTCACACATAATAAACGCCACAATGGCCTGCAGACAGCCTCCTATTGATTCACCTCAAAATAATTGTCATATGATTTACGCTAATTGCATTGCCACGCTGTTAAATATCCAATTAAAGCTGTCCTAATCGGGTTATCTGATGTGTCTGGAGGTGCAGCCATCCATCTTGCTGGCAAACACCGGGCATGATGATCTACAGAGTGTGTAGCTTCGAGCTAAAGCCTCGCTTATATACATGTGCAATAAGTTATAGGCAGTGTGTTGGTTTGCAGCCTTGAGCTCTGAGTATTCAGCCTGTCATTGGTCCATGAATGACTACACAACTGGCGTGCGTGATGTGTATGGAAGGAGATGGATGGAGTTGCTTATTATGGTTCATAGACCCATGTACATCCCCCCTCAGGCCCTCTCTGTCCATGCATTTTAGCCTACTTATCAGACACACTGACACATAAGCTGCTGCATGTGATGTTAGGTTTCAATTAAGTATGTTATAGTAAAGGTGAAATATTTAGCCCAGGCAATTGAGTAATTTGGTTAAAGATAGCTAGAAGTTGCTACTGTTTTTGTGTCAGTCAACACATGTCACACACACAGCCACAGGAGGGCTGCAACTAGTCATTATTTTTATTTCGAGCTGCAGCAGATAGACAGAAACAGAAAAGGAATGGACAGCTGTCATGATGAGCGATTAATCAATAAAGTCATTTTTGAAGCCATCATTTGATTGTTGCAGCTTCTGAGATGTGATGTTTTTCTGCCTTTTCAGGTCTAAACTGATTAGGTTCAAGGACAACACTTGAGCTCTATAAGGAATTGCGAAGGGCATGTTTTATTGTTTTGTGATATTTCACAGATTAATTGCATATTTGTTTGGTTAAGGGATGCCCAATGGTATTGACTCGTCATTGGCAGATAAAAGCTTTTAAATGATATACTGGCATCGTGCAGAAACATCTCCAGTGATATGACAGGCAGATAAGTTTTGCAACAGATATGTCTGTGGTTCAGTGGTTTTGTGAAAGTATCTGAAAAGCCTGATTATGGCAAAATCCGCCCTGCATAGCAGCCTGATTGGCTGAGGTTAGGCACTGACCAAATCCAGTTTTGGTCCCTCATGTGATCATGGACGCCTGTCCAATCCCTTCACTGGAATGCTGCGCAGGGCGGGTCATGCCAAGAGATTCAGTGGGGTTCATAATTAGGCATCAGAAACACATGGCAAAGTTGCTGTTTACAGTGATTGTTTTACATGTAACCAAAGTTATGTTTGCTTCTGGCAGTGGGCCATCACAGTAACAGCAAGGCTTAGTGACATCTTAAGGATACACTTTTGGCAAAATGAGTTGGAAAATATTGGCATATCAGATCATGCAATGTTATATCATAGAAAAAAGCAGCAAACCCTCACCTCAAAGAAACTGACACCACGTAATTTTTTTGGCATTTTCACTAAAAATAACTATTTTTTACCAGTTGCAATTTAACTTTTTCTTGATCTTCTAATACAAGTAATCAACAGATTGTTTCAGCTCCACACTCGAGTCTTCTTCTGCTTCAGCTTTCTACAACTCAAGTGTTTTTCAGTTCAACCAGAATACTTCCAACCTCCATTTCTGTCGACGCACCACATCATTATTTCCAGTGGATTCTTACATCGACCATTGCCCTCCACTGGCACGACATCTGGAAAGAACCGTTTCAACCCCCTGGTTCAGACTGACAGGCAGAAGCAGCAAGAATCTGCTCCTGTTGGTGGAAATAAAAAAGAGAAAAAGCCCATGTTTTTCTAATTTGCCCTTTTTTCTTCCTTTTGGAAAACATTCATCTACGAGGCACACATCTCACAGACTGAATGGGCATTTACAATGGGCTCAGTGATTTAACGACATGACTCAACATACTCAACTGTGAACGTTGTGACACCAAAACACAGTTGAGGCTTAAACCCACACGTACATACTGTGTGAAGCTCAGCTGTGGGTTTTGTAACCAGCTCTGTTCATTGAGCACGAGAAGAATGCTTTGAAAGCCTTAACACTGTGTTTCATTGTGCTCATAATCTTGTAGCAGAGTGAAATGTGGCTATTGTCTTGTTGTTGATACACTGAATGAACTCAGTTGTCTGACACAAGCAAATATTGTAACTATTCAGAGAATGGCGGCCATAAGGAGGAGACTGTCAGAGTTGTACCGAATCCAGCAGACACAGGAGTGAGTTTCATACTCATTCAAATGGCACACAACAGAAAAGTATCCTCTTTTACGTCAGCTCTTTGATGATTGAACAGAAAGTTGTATTTGGGAGTTGAATAAGGTCGATTGAGTGCAGCTTCAGTAGGAGGGGTGTGGGAGGTCTGACCTTGTTTTGTGCCATGTCAATGATCTGAGTGTAGAGGGACCCCACACTGCAAATGAAACAGAGCTGTCTTGTTAAAGGTTGTGTTGAATTGCAAAGTGATTGTATTCTGGAGAGATTTGCAAGTTCATCAGGGTTAAATAATGGAGGCATTCATTATTACAGATGTAAAGATCAGCTGAGTACAATTGGTATAAGTCAGATTTCAAAGGTTTAATAGTGTTTCTCATTGGAGTTGAGACCATTGGCCCATTATGCTGAATCTTTACTGTCATTGTTGAAGCAGAAAGGACAAAATCCCCAGTTGGTTGCTTAAAAAGTGATGGTGTGGGTTTGGGGCTGATTGTCTGATGAGAAGAAAAGAAGAAAATCTAATTATAATGGCCATATTTGGACATTTATTGATTAATCTTGAAAGTAGGGCTCCAAAAACAATCAATTTCTGAAAACCTTCTTGATCACCAGAGGGCAAATTATTATTTTACAGCAGTAAAAACAGGAAACAGATCCAGCGCTAGGGATGGGTAATATGGCCAAATTTCTCCATCAAAACCATCCATCACATTCATATATATCATTCTATATTGCAGTAACGGTATGAATCAATACAAAACTCAGAGTATATATATTTACAAAACAAACATTTATCAGTTTGATAAATGTTCCCAATTTCTTTGGAAGTGGGGTTGTAGGTCTGTCTGCAGGTGTGGAGGACACGGTTACTACATCACCTGCTTCTAAACAGTTTATCAACCGTTTATTTAGGTTTAGGAGCCAAAACTAAGGTTAATCGTAAGCCGATTGTCAATATTCCAGTCTTTTTTTAAGCAGAGAAGATCTGCTGCCTTTCATGCTTCTTAAATGTGATAATTTAAAGCTTTTCTGAACTGATTTGCTTTGGATTTTTAGACTGTGGGTTAGATCAAATGTACCATATGAAGATGTGACCTTGAGCTCAATCTGCACAAGGCATTTTTCACTGTTGTCTGACATTTTATTGACAAAACAATTAATCAAAAAAAATAATGTAGAATAATCATTAATGAAAATAATCATTAGTTGCAAGCCTAGTGTTGATTAGTTATCTATTTATCGACTAATGAATTAGACAGATGATAAATGAATCAACACCAGCACTATTATTATTACTTCAGTCCACATGTGTTGTTTTTCATGCTGCACATATGTCTGTCTCTCAGGCTGACTGTCTCCTGTGTAATCCATCAGTCACGCTGTGTGACCCTGACATGTCTGTCCTTTTAATTTACTATATTGATCTCGCAGCTTTACTATAAATGGCTGAGTATCTCATTATGGCTCCCAGCTCTCTGTGTTACTATAGATGATTAACACTTGTGCCCGTACAGCATCAAAATAAAAGCCGTCGTTTCGGGAAATTAATTTCCCGTCGAGCCCGGCAGCTGTGACTGATGTAGAAGGACTAACCCTGTCGTCTCACTTTGTGGTTAGATCATATTCGCTCCTTTTCACTTCCTGATGTGAAGGAATCTCGCAGCAGTTTGACAAACACTATTCAACAGATATTGGCCTGACATCAAAGTCAGATTTCAGACTGCGTCTTTATCCAATCAAGATGAGGAGTTTTAATATGATAGCTCTGTCTGTGTCGTGTGAAAGTCAAGTCCTCCCACTCCTCCACGTCTCTGCCTTTTGCTATTAACTGTTACAGCACACCACGTAGCTACGATCCTGTCCCCGTTGGACCGTCCCTATCACGCCAGTGTGGTCCTCTCTGAGGCAAGCTGTTCATTTGGGTCTGAAAATAGCGTGATGAGTGTTCTTGCAGGCTGAGGTGGTCATGCGATACCCAGGCTGCACCACGGAGAGGAACAAGCCCCGCGGCTGTGATGCCATCATCTGCTTTTTGTGGTGGGGGGGTGGGGATGTGCCGCAGGTTAGGTATGGAGCTGTCTAATATGTACACGTGTGTCCCTGAAACGCACCTAAAATCATTATGTTGCAGAGCTTTATCCCAACATGACACATATCTATAGTTTCGATTCATGCACGTCATTGAAACAGCTGGACTTTGGATCTGAAAGCCTGATGAATGTTTTATTTTATTGTGAAAATGTGATAAATCTGCCTGTTGATGTCAAATACACTTGAACTAAACATTACCTTTTTTTATTTTACAGTCAAGTAACAGTATTTTATGTTCATAATTACTATTATTTTGGTCAGTATTGAGACCACAATTATTTAACACAATGACTTACTGACTTAGGAAACATTATGCATTTTATAACTTTTTTAACAACTTAAACAGTGTGTTTTCTAGAATTTTAAATATGATTCAACTGGAAAATAAATAAGAAATAAGTATAAAAATGTGATAAATAAAATAATAATATATTTTAATTTAAATAATAATATAAAATAAAAAATAAAATTAATTATTAAAAATAAATAAATTAAAAATTAAAAAAAAAATTAAAAAATGAATTAGCTTAAAATAAATAAGTTTGGAAATGTTTAGTAATTAGTGAAAACATGTATTCAGCATAATAAACAAAAATGAAGTAGACCAAAATAATATATCTTACAATAATCTGTCTATCTTCTCTCGACTATGTTGTTTTTGTAATAGTTGGAAGCCAAATCGTGATTGAAAATAAAACCGTATCAATCTCCCAGCCAGTCACTATGTCTCGCGCACAAAGATGCCGTTTTTTTTATAGCCATCGCCAGCGACTTCAGTCACAACACAAAGTGCACACAGATGTGATTCATATGCAAATGTTTACTAAGCAAAAAAACAGCACCACAAAGAAAACACATGTATATAAACAAAACAAGATGGCCTAGTTTCTGTGCAGAGGAATGGCTGCAGATATGTTAAAGCTGTGGAAGTCCCTGGTCTTTTTACTTCAAGAGCAGGAAGAATTTTATAATCCCCACAGGCAGCACCACGACGTGAGATCTCCCCTCATTTACTCTGATCCCTCCAGGAGTGGATGCAGAGCTATTTTCATTTCAATCACTGCAGTTAAAGAGGAAAATCCACCAGAAAACACACTTGACCCAGTCAGTTCAGTTAATATTTCCACGCTTGTGTAACTCTCCAGTAAAGCTGTCAAAGATTTTAATATGTTACTCACCCTGTTTTCACAGAGAGAGAGGCTGGTCTGGACCGAATATCTGTGGGTTATTTATTTGCAAATTTTTCTTGATAAATTGACAGCTGACGTAATAATCGTAATCACTTTTTTTTATTTCTAATAACCTCAGATGTTGAACAGAAGTCTTCAGATGAGTTTTAAGGTGGATTTTTGCTTTTCATATACCTGCTTTGCTGTACAGAGTTGTGCTGTTAGTACCACAAGATAGGACATGCAAATATAAAAAAGGTTATTTGTTATCTTAAGGATTACCAGAGAATCAGAAGTCCTTCTTCTTGTATTTCAGTCTGTGGTCTCACAGCTTTGGTCTGGGCTTATACTGTAATGCTTCTGCTGCTTGTTTCTTTTCTGGGTATTTTCTGGGGTTTTATTGGCAGTAATGAATCACAGTGATTCTCCTCTCTGCAGTGGCTCCCTTCTTCTGTTAGTTAAGCAGCAAGGAGCAAATATACGACTGGAGAGGCTGAAAATGCTGTGAACAGGAGGGGGATTCTGTACTTCCACTTCTACCTGTATATACTGTATACTGCATTTCTTATAGCTGCAGTCCACAGATAATGACTAAGCATAATGGACTTTTTGGCATGAGAAACATGAGAACTCCCTTTTTTCATTTCCCATTTGTCTGAAGTATTTGGTGCTTTCCAAAAAGTGTTTATGAAAGTTTTGTTAGTGCATCCTGTACTTGCTCGTGCCCTGTTGCAGTGCTTGAAGTTTGCACCAAGTGACACATCTGTTTGCACTTTTTTCTCATGTCGGGTTTCTGGCTAGTTAATGTAACACAGGCCTGAAGGAATTTAGTCATATACTCTGTAGCTTTCTTTGTAACCATTAAGCTCTGGTGTCCTTCAGGACGTGTCTCAGACTAAACTCAACTAAAATGATCATTTTTTAGACATTTTCTTTGTTTGCTACACTGTCACTTTTTGGTCTGTAAATGTCAGGAGATAGCAAAAAATGAAGGTGAAAAGTACTTTTCTTTACCATGTGTTTAAAACGATACAATCTCCATTAATTATAGTGTCAAAAGTACCAAAACTATGAAAAAATAAAACAGATCTACAATCAGATTTTGAACCAAAGGCTGCAATAATTGAATTTTATCATGTAAGAAAAGCAGGAAATGCACATATTTAAGAAGCTATAACCTAAAAATGATTAGGTGTCTATCAAAATAATTGTCATATTTTTAATTTTCTATCAATTGAATAGCTGTTTCAGCTCTAGATCCTAAGTGCTGACACTCAAAGGATTTTCTTCCTGCTGAAATATTGACTGCGTGATGCTGCTGGTTATGTTTATACATAATATTTTGTCCATTTCATTGGCAAAAACATTTTTTCTCAGGTAACTTTTCCTTTTTTGTGTGTGTAAATGAAGTTAGTTGACCAACTGTTAATCCTTTAGCGGAGGTCAGGAGCGGTGTGATAGTTTCCCCTCCTCTGCGTCTCCTGCAGCGCCCCCCCCTCGCCATCCACAGCGACTGTAAACAAGTGTGTTTCCAATTAGCCGTCTCCAAAGTCAGCTGGCCGCTAGTGCTGATGAAAGACAACAGTGCTGTCAGCGGTCTCTTCCGAGCCGTGGCTTCTTGAGCTTGCAGGGCTTAAAGGGGGGGCCCGGTGAGCCCAAATCTGCATTAGTTTAACTGGGTCTTTAAAGACGGTAAGGCTCTTTTTAATTGGCAAAGCAGATTGCCTCAGTCATTACAGAAACTGGTTTAGCTTTGCTTTAGTGAGGCCAGTCCCCCTCATGAGACCCAGGCAGCGGTTTGCTGTTAAGGGCCTCTCTGTGCATTTGAACTGAATCTATAGATGGGTGTGCAGCTCTGCTCCTTGTAAAGAAAACAAAAATAAAGTGCATGCCAACTTGTAAATGCAATGGCTGGGTATAAATCCTTCTTACAAGCATGCCTGTGCAATGAGATGGAAAAGCAAACCATGATAAGTAGTGCTGTTAACTTCTTTTATAGTGTAAGTTCAGCTGTATCTTCATCTGTACACATATTTGCAACATTATTCACACGCTGCAGCTCTGTCACATTATGTTCCTTAGTATAATTAGTAATGGAGTTTAGAGTATCGTGCTTAATTTCAGCCTAATTGAAAGATTTTTCACAAGGCTCTCTGTAACTCTCAGAGGAAGCTCTGAAATAATGGAATATTGAATCGTAATTTCCCCAACGGAGACGGCTTTGGAGCTATTATTTCACCCACGTACTAATTTCATCTCTGTGTCTGTCTCTCTCCACCCACAGAAAGTAGAGAATGGGCTGTGTCCAATGTAAGGATAAAGAAGCAGCAAAACTCACTGATGACCGGGAGACCAGCCTCTCACACAACTCGGGGTACCGCTATGGGTCCGACCCCACGCCGCAGCACTACCCCAGCTTCGGGGTCACCACCATCCCCAACTACAACAACTTCCACAGCGGCGCCTCACAGGGGGTGACCGTGTTCGGAGGAGTCCACACGTCCTCGCAGTCTGGGACGCTTCGGTCTCGGGGAGGAACAGGTGAGGTTTAAGGAGCTCTTTTAAATGCTTGTTAAATGCAGCTGTTTGGTAACTGGGGTTTGGCTGTAGCTGTTCTCAAGGTTTTGTTTTGTGATACTGTTTTTCTTGTCAGACTTTACCTTTTGGCATTATGCCACAAAGGAAAATCATCGGCCATGTAACACTAAAACTCTCTGCTAATAATACAAATTACCCTCTGAACCCCATAGTTTAGAATTTTCTATATAAATCCTAAACTTTGAAGAAAACAGCAGCATTTAACACAGTCATGATGCCACAAATCTTTATATAAACCCAAAGTTTTTCTGTTGGGCCCCACTTTTGTAGATAAAAATAAATGTCAACATTTCTGTCCTGTCCTTTCCTCTCTACTCTGTGTAAAAAGTCTGCAGTTAAGTCGAAAACTCGTACATTTTTGTCACTTAACTTCTGCTCTCAGCTGAGTCATTCATTGCATCTCTGTTGTGCAGACTTTTTACATTTTTTACAGAATCGTGTTAAATTGTTTATTTTTGTTGGATTTTTAAATGTGACATGTTGAGTAAAGTGATGAAATATCACTGTTTTAAGCTTAGATTTGGATATTTCTTCTCATGGAAGCATCCATCACACATGATTTGTTCAATGAGAAAATCAGATGATAATTTAACTATGATAAGTGTTGTACTTTTGCTTTGAGCTGTAAACTAGCTGTGGGCTGAGTCGGACTATCTTGATTTCCCAGTTTCCAGTCTTTTTGCTAAGCTAACAAGCTGCAGCTTCATATTTACCACACACATAATGGTTGTATCTCCTCTCACTCTGCAAGAAAGAAAACCGGCATATTTCCCTATAATGTCAAACTGTTCCTTTAAGACAGGGTGACATTGTAATTCTGAAATATGTTGCTGTCATTAAGAGGGGGTCAAATTTCAAACGGAGCAATTAAAAGGGAAATAAAACGTCAGTCTAAGTTGTAAAGCTGTAAACTTCTCTGAAGACCACTCACTGTCTGGCCCTCATCCAGTATTCAATAAAAAGCCTAATGTCTGCTCTGTTAACTCTCCTGCATACATTAAGTTTTCACTCCCAAATGAACTCCATCAGGGTTGGAATTTCACATGTAAGATTATTTTTTCCTCCCGGTTTTTTCCAGTAAATGTGCAATTCTTTGTTCGTGTGTCGAGGTAAGTTCTAACTTTCTGCAGAAGATGAATATCCACTGGTGGAAGTTAGTAGAAAACAGAGCAATCAAAGTTTTCACTGGTGCTCTGTGAAGCACATTTCACGACCAGAAAGATGTGACATTGTGCTGAATAGTGGAGAAATGGGTTTATACAGTCTTGCACTTAAGATTTTAAAGATACATATGATGTGTGATGCATAACTTAACAGCATTTCTTGCTTTGATGCAAACTACTCAGGGCTTTCTTTTCTCCCTAGCACAGATGAACACTATGCATCTGTGGAGTCAGCACCGGCAGATTGCATGAATAAGAAATTACTCCAGGACGGCAGCACTAAACAACATTCACATCTGAGATTGTAAACGAGAAGAAAAAACACTTCAAACAACAGTTAACTAGGACAGAGTAGAGCAGAAACCTCATGTGACCTCCTGTGAACGCGTCAACATGTCTGCCTCTGGGACACAGAGCAGGTCGGGGCATCGTCAGGTGTGTTTGGGAGGTCAGCGCGCTGACGGGGCATTCAGGGCTTCACTGCAGCACTCGATTCCGATCAAATCAGAAAATGAAATCATTTTACAGTTTCAAGCTTATTAAGAGATACAGGGACTGCAGGGCCGTTCCTCATCACATCAGATAAATTTGATTGGCCTCCCTAACCTAGACCTCTGCAGCATTAAAGGTACAGTATGCAGGATTTTCACACACAAAAAAATTGCCTCATGCAAAAGTAATCCTGCAGAGAGCAATTCTCTAAGCTTCAATAAGACTTAAGAGAATTGGTATCTCTGCCTGATTTTAAAGGTCCTTTAAGGACAATGGTGGGTCAATGTGGGAAGGTACGGTTTGTTTTCTTGCCTGTAGTGTTTTAAGCTGCTGGCTTGGTCAAGTCTCCCTCGGGAAAATACTTTTTTCATCCGACAAGCTTTTACCTGCTTAAATATGGGCTTTAAGACAAATAGAATAAAACCCATTACCACTGCCTCCTGTCTGTATTTTCTTATTTTCTTCTAATTTCACTTTGTTCAGGACAAATCCTGGGCAAGCTTGGGTGGTATCAATTTCCGACGTTCCACCAGGGTATACAATTTATGACGGTGTTTTTGTTTGTGGGAAAACGCTGCCACAGATACAAGCGGACTCAGAGCCAAAAAAAACCCAAATGTAGTGATTTAGGTTAATATTGAGACGAGCCTATAAAGTATAAATAAATAAAGTCATAAATCAGCAGATGGGATTCATACATAACAGGCAGTCCATGTGTGAGACAGATGAACAAACCCAACAATAACCCCAGTAAAAGAAAACAACATTATACTTTCTTCTGCTAACTCTAACCAGCACATGTGACTCTCTGTCTCCCTGCAGGGGTGACTCTGTTCGTGGCTCTGTACGACTACGAAGCCAGGACCGAGGATGACCTCAGCTTCAGAAAGGGGGAGAGGTTCCAGATCCTCAACAGCACGTAAGTGTGGAAACATCTGCATGACAGCATGAAGGGTGGCGGTCGTGTTTTCAAGTTCTGGTTTCTGTCTGTCGTGAATGTCTGAACGCTGCATTTGGACTGAAATATTGTTTCACAGGCCCAGACAGGAGGCAGATCTCTCTGTTTTAGACCTGACCCGGCTTATGTTGCGTGTAAAGCCTGATAGATTTGTCAAGTTGAGGTGATATCTTTCAGTTTGTATCGTAGAAATAACGTGTTTTGTTATAATTGTGGTGTAGGAATACTGACAGGATTGCACTGCTTCTACTTAGAGGGTCTTTTTGTAAAACCAAATGACCAAAATCTTACAATTAACTTAATGAACTGAACACACACTGTAAAGTTCTGAGACAAAACCACAGAAACACACAAAAACAACTTCAGAACTATGATTATATGTCTAAATATACATACGAAATTTAGATTTAAGACATCAAGGCTGGATGATATGGCCAAAAGCTATTTATATAGGTCATGGAAATTGTTATTTATCCAATCTTTGTCTTAAAACGTGAAGTGGAATCTGATTTTTTTTTGGTAAATATAAACTACAACGATCCTGCAGCTTTTGTGTATATTTTCCTATTTTTTTTAAAAAGAGGATAAAACAGTTTTGAGGCATATTTGTGGAAACAGCTTCCGAGCTGCAGGGCTCCGGGTGGACGTTTCCCCTGGCAGCTCTGACTGACATCTGAGAACTGTTGTTGTGTCTCAGACTGTTTCTGTGCCAATATATGTTTCCCTTACATAACTGAGAACCAAGCAATACCCCATTCCTAACCTGACCATCTAAAAAAAAAACCCTGTCCTCCATTTTTAATAACAACAAACTATTAACGATACATTTTACATAAGAGATGACTAAATGTGATTTCAAGAAGAGATGATTCACTGAAGCTTCGGGGGCCCACGCACTAGAAAAACAACTTGTTTTGTAGTTTGTTTTGCTCTCCACTCAGCTCTCAGAGATAAGACAGCCAATAAATCTGATCCACTACTGAGTGTTTATCTGAGCCTGTCTGCAGAATGTGTAAATGCTTGATCTGTTTATTCCAGCCTGCCTCCATCATCCTCTGTCCTTCTCTCCTCAGGGAGGGCGACTGGTGGGAGGCGCGTTCTCTCACTACAGGTGGAACTGGTTACATTCCCAGCAATTACGTTGCTCCGGTGGACTCAATCCAAGCTGAGGAGTGAGTGAAACTTCACTGATACGGGCACACGCGGCAGCTTCATCAGCAGAGAGCATATCATCAATGTTTGAGAACTCATCTCATTGCCCTTTTGTTAACTGTGGCACAGTGGCACACTGACAGTGAGAATAAAAGCATATTCAAAATGTTCAAACTAAGTATTAAACTCCACGGTTACATCTCTTTTTCCATGCAGCTGGTATTTTGGTAAATTAGGTCGAAAGGACGCCGAGAGGCAGCTGCTCTCCAACGGCAACGCCAGAGGCACTTTCCTCATCCGTGAGAGTGAAACAACCAAAGGTACTCACGGGCTGACATGTTGCATGCTTTTTAAAGTTGAGGAAACAGATGGAAGTGTTTGTGAATAAATAAAGATTTAGGAACACTTATTGTGGCAGCAGAAGCAGATTATTTATAGGCAACTGTACAAGAGAATCAGACTCACATTGCAGCGTAAAATTCAGTTTAATATGTAATTAACTATACAGTAAAGGCTGACAGATATATATCAGTTGACGGATGTCAGTATCAGTGTATTTGCTATCTGACTTGTGCCATTAAGAAAATCTTTTTACACAATATATAATACAGAACACACTTTATTTTTTTTTTAAATAGTGAGCAATTGACTGACACTGAGCAGTAATGATGTTTATTTAAGCTGTTTATTTTATTCCAATGTATTCTTTATTTTCACAGCTATCATTTATAGAAGTGGCTGACAATGTAATACACTGTATAATGTATAACAATGTTAAATATTTGTGTTTTGTTTGGAAAAAAATAACTATCAGCCGCCATATGGGTTATCAAATCTCATCTAAAATCTGTGTCAGTCTGAAAAATCCTGTATTTGTTGGGCTCTACTGTACAGTTGCTTCATAATCTTTGCCTTAAATCTTTTGCACAGTGTGTTTGAAATACACTAAATAAAAGCGTACCAGAGATTTTTCTCTGGTGTACTTGAATCCCTCAGTTTCTTCCTTCATCATGTTGCTGTCTCTGTTCCAGGGGCCTACTCCCTCTCCATCCAGGACTGGGATGATGTCAAAGGAGACCACGTCAAACACTATAAGATTCGCAAGCTGGACAGCGGAGGCTACTACATCACCACCAGGGCCCAGTTTGAGACGCTCCAGCAGCTGGTGCAGCACTACTCTGGTGAGACCGCAGCAATGTGTCACAGTAGATCTGTGTCTGCTCCCCCTCGTACGGTTTTATTTAACTTAAACAACATGTAAAATTCAAACCGTATGGTTGATCCAGCCAGGGCTGCGGGGCTGTGCTGCCGGCTGATCGTACCGTGCCACAAAGGCATGCCTCGTCTGACCGACCTGTCCGTCAAAACCAAAGACGTGTGGGAGATCCCGCGGGAGTCGCTGCAGCTCATCAAACGTCTCGGCAACGGGCAGTTTGGAGAGGTCTGGATGGGTGCGTATCTTTTTGGCGTCCTCTCTTGGCTCAGCAGGAAATTTGGACAGCTGTGAACAGTGTTGTGAAACATGCTGCATGTGTTGGATCATTCAGAACTAACACCCAGCTAATGTTGCCCACAGGGAGGAGTGTTGGCTCTCACTCATTTCATTTAGGGATTTTTGTCTCTGTTGAATCTCAGTGGCCGGTTGGACTGGAATAAGATTTTCTGAACTTCTCGTGAAGTGGGCCTTTAGACCACTAACAGCTTCACATATATCATTTTATTCTGTCTAATTAGGTTTCTGTGACATGGCTTAAAACATAATTTGTCCCACATTGGGTCGTGAAATGCTCCCATGTGTGTCTGAACATGTTGATACCACAAAACAAGGATAAAGTCAAATCCTGGAATAGATCTTTTTTGACAAGGTTAACTCTTCATGGTAAGATTACATGGATTCATGCATATCTTTATGCATGAAAAAACATGAATTAATTCATTTACAACTTCATGAATTAGAAGAAGAAGAGTGCAAGAACTGATAGTATCACATGCAGGAGTAAAGCTAAGGTCTCAATTATAATGATTTCTGGGTTATTTTATACTGTTAGACGCGTTGAAGTCATTAGCAACAAATTGTTAATACACCACCATTAATCATGTTATTAATCAGAGTTAAAGACAGGCCAGGACACCACTCTATTGTAAGGAACATAAACATGGTGAAGTCATGTATAAGGTCATGCTTTCATGTGCAGTGCTGCGGATAGTCAGTTTTATGGACTGTCTCTTTAACTGCAGACTAACCATAAAGAAGACATGAACATCATTAATAACTCAGACATTATGATGGTTGAGCTACCTTAGTGGCTGCATTAATTAATGTATTGTTCTCATGTTAACTCATACAGTGGTGGAAGAAGTATGCTGAGCCCTTACTTAAGTAAAAGTACTGATACTGTGTCAGACTCTAATTCATATTTTTAAATGATGAATATCTCCCTCACTCACTTCTGGAAAATTACTCTTGAACAACCCTTTTTTCTTGTCTTTTCAGGCACGTGGAACGGCACCACCAAGGTGGCGGTGAAGACCCTGAAGCCCGGCACCATGTCGCCCGAGTCCTTCCTGGAGGAGGCTCAGATCATGAAGAAGCTCCGACACGACAAGCTGGTGCAGCTGTACGCCGTGGTGTCCGAAGAACCCATCTACATCGTCACAGAGTACATGAGCAAAGGTAGATGCTATTTTAAACCAAAGGACACTATATGAATATTACATAAATGCATTTGTGCATACACCTACACAGTATGTACATAATTTATATATCTGCATGGGCAGCACAGCACAGTATGTGTCCCACTTCATCCCATGTCCACAGAACTATACTCAAAACACAACACACAATTCATCACAGTGATACAAACTCAACTTGTGGTTGTACAGAAGTGATTGTGTTCAGTTGCCACGGCAATAACTGGCAAATTAAAGTCTGAGCCAAGTGTAACATGTGGCAGGAATCCCAGAATTGATGTCACAATGTTTTTGCTTCAGTTTTGATCCAAATCTGGCAGCTGAAGACAACATGAGACAACAGATCCTAGCTCACTTTTCATCTGTTTCTTGTTTTTGTTTTTTTAGGGAGTTTGCTTGACTTCCTTAAAGATGGAGAAGGACGAGGCCTCAAACTGCCGAACCTAGTGGACATGGCAGCTCAGGTACGCTGCTGAAAATGATCTGAAGTCTTCATGTCATACACAGTGGATCTGTTACCAGAACACTCTGACACAGATTTTTTTCTTTCTAGGAGTTTTATTCCCTTTAATTATCCCCAGCTGTTCCCAGTTTATTCATTTGAGCTCAGTATTCCAGAGTTACAGCCATTTGGGTGTTGATGTTTTGCCAGTGTTTACAGTTTCATTACGCAGCCTCTCATTTTAGCAGGCCAAAATGGCAGGAATTCAAAAGTTTAAACTTGTTATTTACCAGTCCAGCTGGCCTGTAATGACTGTATTCTGTGACCAAATGGACAGCAAAGTATATAAAGTTAGTAATTTAGCATTATCCTTGAAGCATCGAGTTGCTGCAGTTTGTATACAAGCCGTGATTCATCACTTTCTGTAAGTCGATACGTGATCACACTGACGCTGGAGTTTAGTTTGCAAATATGGCAAATCTACAGGTTTTCAGTTCGGAGATGATCCTCTCTACTGAAGCCCTATTTTTTAAAGGGATAGTTCAGATTTATTGAAGTGGAGTTATATGAAGGACTTATCCATAGAGAGTGTATGACCTACAGTAGCTGACTGTCAGCACTTTGTCAGTTTGGAGAAGCAGGCAGAAGTACGAGCATGGAAGCTAAGGACGGGCACCTAAAAACAAAATCACTGTGTTTACATTATTTTTACAGCTCTACCCTGTTGAATTTTTACACATGGGGACCAGAAGTTAATATCTCTGCTGTTGAAGCTCCCAGACTCCATTGATAAAAACATTTTATTTTCATTTTACCTTGCAGAAAACTGGTACACACAGTGGCTACTGACAGTCTACTGATTAACTAACTGATCAAGGCAAAAGTAGACCAGAATCTTCCATGTTCTGTGAGGTCAAATTACTGTTTTTGTTAGTGGAATTTGGTGACTTTGAAAAGAGCATAGAGATTGTCTTAGTTTCCCCTGACGCTGTAAATATAGTGTACATTTGAACTGTTATTATGTTTTTAAGGTTGCCTACAGCAGTACATTGCTCAGCTTCTATGCCGGTACTCCTGTCTGCATTTACTGCAGGAAGTTCACTGACTGAACTATTTATTTAAGGGTCGTGAAAAAGAAGGCAAAAGAATCTCTCGCTTAGCACAGATTGAATCACCTTGAATCAGTTCAGTGATATGATTGAAAAGTAACTCCATCCCCAGGTGGCAGCAGGCATGGCATACATCGAGAGGATGAACTACATCCACAGAGACCTGCGCTCTGCCAACATCCTAGTGGGAGACAGTCTGGTGTGTAAGATTGCTGACTTTGGTCTGGCCCGGCTCATCGAGGACAATGAATACACAGCGAGACAAGGTAGGACTACGACCAGGCTTTAATAAATCCAACATGTGCGTCCATCAAGTTCCTCCGTAAACAGCCTGCTTTCAAGTTAAACTACTCATTTACTAAATGGGGTTACACCAATAAAACTTAAGGATAAGACAAAAGGCTTCAGGATAGACGTACTATACCATGATATTTTTGATGTTTGATGATATTTCCCATTACATCATATTTCCGGGGAGAGCTACACGGTGGTGTTATGGTTGGCACTGTTACCTTAAAGCAAGAAGTTTGGGTTTAAATCTGGCCTGGGATCCTTCTGTAAATATTCTCTATGTTCTTGTCATGTCAGAGTGGACTTATTGTACTATGACATTCATAATGATATGCTATGATATGTTTAATAGCATTCTATATGACGACAATTTTCTGTCATTTTTGATGAAAAACTACAATTTTTTTAAATGAAATTTGATGAAATACAATACTATGATTTTTTTGACAACATACTATACTGAGCCTTTTTTTCATGAAAGTTGACCGCATACTATATTAAGACTTTTTCTAATTACATTTAAGGTAACAGTATACTATGTATACTTAGTACTTTAGTATAACTTTTTACAAGAAACTTGACGACATACTTTATAATTATGTTTTCCATGAAATTTGACGAAATACAACACTATGCCTTTTTTTCCATGAAATTTTTATAACATACTATACTATGATTTTTTTTTATGAAGTTTGATGAAGTACTATACTATGATATTTTTTATTAATTATATCAGCATACTAAACAATTTTAAATTTGAAAACATAATATACTGTGACTTCTTTCAAATGAAACTTGATGACATACTATACTGACTTTTTAAATAAAATTTGTCGACAGGAAATGTTTTAAATGTTATAATTTTTTTGATTAAATATGATGTCGTACTATACTATGATATTTTTTTATTAAATATGACAACATACTGTACTGTTTTTTTTTTTTCAATGACATAGTATAATAGGACCTTTTCATGCCGTTACTTTATAATGTGTTTCCCCCAACACTACCACTCAGTAAGCATTTATGGTATAACTGGAATTAGGTTTAACTTGTAACCAACTGCAGCCACCAACAGCTGCTGTTTAATGAGAAAATATACGTTTCATTTATTACATTATTTGCAGTCTGAAAATCCCTGTTGTATCTTTGCTGTAGTATTCTTCATCCCTAACCACAGCAACTCCGAAAAACTCAACGTTGGAAGAAAACATTTTTTCAGCTTTTGCTCACACAGACACAAACACATACACACATGCACACACACTACTTTTCAGAATAAGTGCAGTAATTGAGCAGGAATTTGTCTTGGTGACACCAATGGAAAACAGAAGCACGTGTGGTTGTAGCTTTCCACAAAGACAACAGAGTACCACACTTACACAGGGAGCAGTGCAGGATTTAAGGCCGAGCATGTTTTACCAAAAATCCATCGTCGCTGTGCATCTGATTGGAAGGATGAGGACTAAGAGGCCCCACCTTGAATCACTCGAACGCTGTTCTCCCTTGATTGTCTTGGCAAAACGTGAACTGCACCAGGAGGACTCCGTTAGTCACTCTGTCAACATGTTCAGTCACTCATTTATAAGCGATTTACATATTTCCTTGTTCAACTTGGGCCAAGTGCAAACCGAGACGGAGCGTGATGATGGAATTGTTCTGTTTTTTCCCTGGCGGGATGTTATCACATCCTTATGTCTCTGCACTAATGAAATCACGGATGAAGGAAAATATTCTCACAGAGCAGTCTGACCTACTTTCTGCTTCTGTTTTGATAAAGGTTATTGCTTCAGTTCTCTCTGTGTTTCTGCTAGAATAACAACAGGGTGCAGCAGTGTGAGAAAGTTTTGAGAAATAAAAATCTGAATATCTTTCAGGTGCAAAGTTTCCAATAAAATGGACCGCTCCGGAGGCTGCTCTCTACGGGAAGTTCACCATCAAGTCAGACGTTTGGTCGTTCGGCATCCTGCTGACGGAGCTGGTGACCAAGGGCAGAGTGCCCTATCCAGGTGAGAGAGGAGCTCTGTGGATTATGTCATCACTGCTCAACTCCAGATGATTGCATATTATATTAATGCGCATGTGAGAGCATTGAAGTCTGCTGAGACACCAGCTGTGGCTCTGTATGCTATAAAAAGAGCAGCATGTTGCATAATGTACAGTACACTGTGCAGCATGCACGGCAGTGTTCCCAGAAGACTGTGTGAACATGTGAAATCGATTTGTTTTTCTGCTGTACACGTTTTCACAGAATACCTTATGCATTTAAATGAATTACGGAATAACAGAGAAGAAAAAGCTCAATATTTTAGTGATATGTAAGTCATTTAATTATCATAAACTCAATAGCATGGGTGAAAAATAACTATTTTACTCTTATGGCTGTTTGTTCATATACTTGTACTGTTTTTAGCACCTTATAAAATGTTTAATACTGGGAAAAGCATGATTTCACCAAACACTTTGAACCAAAAGGAGCATATAAAATCACAAACACAAGCATACGCAGTACAACAGTCAGTAGTAATGTGCTTTTGTAACTAGCTCCAGAGAGTAACTAACAAATAAAAATGTATATAAAATAGAATACCATTGAATAAAATATTTTGCAAAAGACACAAACGATTTAACCGTACATTTCAGAGAAATCAAGCAAAAATCAGTTTAAATAATGAAACAATATATCCTCCAGTGAGTGTTTCAAATGTAAACAATATAACTGCTACAAATATCTTATATATGAAATAAACGGCGGGTGGCGTTAGGGAAGTGACTGTGAATGTCTGTTTATATAAAGTGTACAAATGCAACACTGTGAAAATCCTCCACTGTCACGGCTCCATTCATTTGTTCGCTGCAGGTAAGTATTGACGATGTTTTTCTTGCTAATTTTAACTCCTTTATATACTGTTGTATGTACAGCAATGCATCTTATTTTGTAAGTTCATCCTATGTTTGTAGTGTTGCCAGATCTTTCAAAAGTCAGCTTTTTATGTTGTCATCAGTTTTGCGATTTTTCCAACAGGGTTTTTAATTGGTTTATGTAGCTTAAGAAGTTTTTTCAACAGAAAGGAGCACGTGATTTCCATACGAACATTCAACAATCCACACATCTGGAGATACATGGCTGAATCTGAAGCTAAAGCTGTCAGGTAAATGCAGTGGAGTAATTTCACTTCTCTCTCCAGGCATGAACAACCGCGAGGTGCTGGAACAGGTGGAGCGAGGCTACCGGATGCCGTGCCCGCAGGACTGCCCCTCGTCCCTGCACGAGCTCATGGTGCAGTGCTGGAAGAAAGACCCGGAGGAGAGGCCCACCTTCGAGTACCTGCAGGCCTTTTTGGAGGACTACTTCACTGCCACTGAGCCTCAGTACCAGCCGGGGGATAACCTCTGAGCGCTGCTTCCGTCATCTCATGTCATCCCACCGGCTCTCCACCAGAGGGAGCCAGACTCCACCGATTCTCTCTCATCCTGTGGCTGTAACAACTCAAAGCTCATTGACTGACTTCTTCTTGACTTCCAAGCTTCACACAAACAGGGACGGCTGCTGTTTTCACAGCATACTGACTATCAAATCAAAGGATGTTCTGGAGGTGGGAGGGGATGATTGACGAGATAAAAATGACTGCCATGGATGAAGGAGACGTGTTGTGTAACTTGTATGTAGTGTAAATATAAATTGCTTGTTACTTATCTCTTTTTTGTTTCATTTTATATTACTTTTGATATTTTGGAAATGTGTGGAATTTTTTTTTTTAATCCGAGGTCAAAGTTCAGATTTACGGCTCGTAGAAAAACGTGTGCGGCTCACAGTTGGTAACAAATCGTGACATAATAATTGTAGGAATGGTAATAATAGTTAGACATCGTGGACCGAAGCGTCTCAGAAGTTTTTCTGGGAGTCCACTGACCTTTTTTTACGAGGTGAATATAACGATACTGCTCTCCTCTTCTCAAGGAACTTAGATGTACTATAACACCTGTTCTTGCCTTTTCATGTTTAGTAATATTCTTATAATGTAAAGGAATGCCTTCATGCTTTCTACACACTAACTTAGTGCATCATGGACTCTTCCACCCAAACTTCTGCGCTAATATTAAGTGCATTCATCGCATTTCAGCTTCAGCCAATGATTTGTAGATCGGCTTAAAGTGACTTTTAGTTCAGCTTCTTGTAGTTGCGAAGGAGGCTGACTTCCTCTCCAACTGCAGCCATTGTTCGGCTGACTGCTTATTATACTGGCAATATTTCAAAATGTATGTTGCATTATTGTATGGCAGCCGGCTGTGTAAGAATTATTGTCTTTCCGCTTCCGCAGCCAAACAAACAAACAAACAAACAAACTGCCACTTACATGACGGGAATGAAGGAAGTGACCTGTGTTTGTCCCTCCATAATGTGTTTCTGGAAATAACATGTTGTTTACGAGACCAAACATGTTTATTTCACTGCATTATTTTGCGAAACATCTCGGCCAGTCTTATGTGTTGTTATGACAACATAATTCTGTGACTTTGTCTTTTTTTTCCAGAGAAATCTGCAGTTTATCATCCTTAAGTGTCAATCTTTTCTCAGTGTGCGTTCCAGGACAATACATCGTTTCTGTGTGTATTTAAGTTGCTTTCCAAGCAAGTTTTTGTATCACTTTGTTTGCCCTGATTCAGTAGATATACACAACATGTTTTTGGTCTCTGCATTATTTATTGTCTCTGTCTGTTACTTGTACACATCTGGTTTTGAAATAAACAATCTTGCCACCATTGCTCGTTGGTTGACTCACTCACCACTACAAACATTTAGCACTGAGAACTTATCAGTAACTGAAACTGTTTAACTTTAACCATTGTTTTTAAGGTTAGAAATGCACTTAAATTTGCTTATTTGCATGTACACATTTGCATATAAATAATCAGGATCAAAACATACAAATAGAAAATAATTACATTATAATATTTTTATTTTAAAAAATAGATCAAAACAGCTGGTTAGAGAATGTGTCAAACATTTCTGTGGGTACTGAATTATGTTAACAATTTTTTTTTACAATTGCATTTATAATAGTTAAGATGAGATGATAAAAGCTTTGGGAGTCTTGAAAATTTTGGTTTCGGTATCTAGAAAGTGCTTGAAAATGTGCTTGGGCAAATAAAAACAATTTAAGAAAATGGCTAAATAAGAAAACCAAGTAAAGAGACAAAATTGCAGCTAACAGTCAGCAGAAGTGCAGCGCCGCCTGTAACAGAAGTAAAAGTGAGAAAGAACATTTGGAATGATAATTGCACATCTTGAGTCCCTCCCATTGCTACACCCAAATCTGGCTCTAATGTTGAGGACGTAACTCGCCTATTTCAAATCATGACAGATTTAGAGGTGACGTGGCGGGGCCTTCCAGCATCTGTGCAGTCTGCACCCATGATGCGTCAGAGGACAGGAGGTCCTTGAGGACCAACAGGTCCTGCAGGATACCCACAGTCAGGGGAAAGGCATGTTGAGCCTCATGATTTGTGCAACATTTCTGTAAAACTCACGCCGGACGTATTTTATTTGGTGGCACAAGATATGATTTAGCCCTTTTAACCTTTAATTAGTAGCAGCAACAACAATTACAGAATTGTGTTGATACATATTAGAGAATAATATATTCAGAAATGACAAAAAAAACACCATGTTGTAAAATGGCCAAATTTTCAAAAAGTCATACATGCATGTCATTTTTTTACCCGGAAAACTTCAAGTTTTTAAAAAATGCACCAAATTTGCAGGCTAACTTTTTAAGAGTCTGTTGATGCGTGTCAGGGTGAAAGTTTTTAAAAAATGACAGAAAAACACCATTTATGACGTGTTTTGTCAAAAGTGGTCAAACTTTAAAATTCCGTAAAACGCCAAATAATGCTTAAAATGTCCCAATTTCAGTGTGTTGATACATATTAGAGCCTAATCTATCCAGAAATGA
>CAFUXE010000633.1:553246-595951 GCA_903364295.1 Serranus cabrilla | reverse complement strand
GAGTCTGTTGATGCGTGTCAGGGTGAAACTTTTTGAAAAGGGACAGAAAAACAGCATATTATGACGTTTTTTGTGAGAGTGATCAAACTTTAAAATTCCTTTAAATGCCTAAAAATGCTTAAAATGTCCCAATTTCAGTGTGTTGATACATATTAGAGCCTAATCTATCCAGAAATTTCAGAAAAACACCATGTTGCGAAATGGCCAAATTTTCAAAAAGTCATACATGTCGTTTCTTTTTTCGGGGCAAATTTTTAACTTTATTAAAAATGCACCAAATTCGCAGGATAGCTTCATTAGAGTCTGTTGATGCATGTCAGGCTGAAACTTTTTGAAAAAGGACAGAAAAACACCATATTATGACGTGTTTTGTCAAAAGTGGTCAAACTTTAAAATTCCTTAAAACGCCTAAAAATGCTTAAAATGTCCCAATTTCAGTGTGTTGATACATATGAGAGCCTAATCTATCCAGAAATGACAGAAAAACATCATGTTGCGAAATGGTCAAATTTTCAAAAAGTCATACTATAGCATGTCGTTTTTTATCCCTGAAAAAAGTAAAAAACTTTAAACATACACCAAATTCGCAGGATAGCTTTTTTAGGGCATGTTGACACATGTCAGGGTGAAACCTTTTGAAAAAGGACAGAAAAATTTGTCAAAGGTGGTCAAATTTGAAAAGTCCTTAAAACGCCCAAATATACTTAAAATGGCCCTAATACAGTGTGTTGATACATATTACAGCATAATACATTCAGAAATGACAGAAAAACACTAAATTATGGGATGTGAAAAAATGGAGGAAGAAAAAAAATGCTCCATTGCTTCCTGTTGTGTGTCTTACTACTTACTTTTTACTTTCAGCAGAGTGGATGATGTCAATGTGGAGTATAAAATGTGTTTCTTCTGAACTTATAGTGGCAAAACTGTGGAAAATTATTCACAATGTCCTGGTAAAACAGGATATCTATGTTCCAGACGGTCCCGTGGTCGGTTAGCCAACGGTTTTTCTGAGGGTCAGTGGGGCAGAGGGGATTGCTGTTGTGAAGCAATCTGCTACTTTTGAGAGTATTTCAACTGGGCTTATATTTACAGTACTCCGTCTCAAAGTGTGAAGACCATTTTGTCAGGTTTTCCAAAGAACTGCAGCTTTTGTGCGTGGTGAAATATGATATTCTTCTCCTGCAGATTAAACAGTACCTTTTGTCTGCATGGGTGTGGTAGAAGTTTTGCACTATGGTTCAGTTTTCTTTACCCCATCATCAGCCATTGTCTCCCTGGCTGCCGGCCTGTGTGTGTGATTTCCCTTTTGATCCGACCATGTCTGATGCCTTCGACCCAATGACCCATACTGTCTGTTTGGGGAGCGTGACACTGGCCCCGAGCTAAATCAGCCTTTTGTCTGTCCTCATAAGACAAGTCTCCCTGCTTGGCAGAACACAGGACTCAGGCTCAGACCGAAAGCTAAGCCCATTGAGAAACTGAGAGCGAGAGAGGCTGGAAGCAGGTGTGGGTGGAGGCGTGAGGTGGCAGTTTCTCATGCATTGCTGATTTCTGACAGACCATAAATCTAATTGCTTAGACTGCAAAAGGGAAAGGGGGACTATTTGAAGGGGAATAATAAGAAAAAGTCCTTTTCTTTAAACAGAAGCTCATTCTTTCTCTGATAGAAGAAGAAGTTAAAAGAGGTGAACAGGAAATTAGGTATGTGGGGCTGCAGATGCAGGTCTACCACAGCCATCACATGACGTGGATTTCCGCTTGACACCCTTTGCTGCTGGCTGCACAGCGGGGCAGGGCCACACAATCACTGAAGAGCTGCTGCAGCAGGACATGATGGTGCTTTGAGGACTACTCTACCATGCAGTCCACCATGAATTTCAATGGACTTCCACGCCAGGGCAGCCAAGAGAATTACATCCTGGATAATACTCTGAGGAAGAAGTGCTCCCTGTGGTACCGACGTTCACTGAGGGGAAACAGTGATCGACACCGGCACAACACTGCCTCTCTGCCCAGAGTTTGCAAGGTGAGAAAAGAAATAAAGTTTAACAATATATATCTGGAATACAAGGTTCAAACACACACATTTCAAATCAAACATCATAAAACACTCACAAACGAACTGGATGAGAGCAGAGATTTTCTCATACATTGTTTTCTAACGAAAAGCAGGTCACTGATTTACCACCAACTGTGCAGCAGAAGTACAGCAGCTCCCTGCAACTGGCCAAAAGCCTTTTAACAATTTTAATCTTTTGAGTTATTTAGCACTGTAGGATCAGCGTGTTCTCACATCTTTAGTTCCCTGAGAGCTTTAAAACCTGAACCTGTTTTATTGTTTTAAAGAGGAACTCTGCATTACTCTTTGCAGCCCAAACTAACGCACTCCAACTCGCTGGTGGATTACTCTGACCCACAAAGGTAAATATATAAAACCTTATCCTGCAGTAGAAGGTTTCTCTTTTAACTTCACCACATGTGAAATATCGTAGATTTTGTTTTTGCAATATATCTTTTATTGTAAGTAAATTAAGTTGCTTTTTTCTTTTTTTGTTCAGGACCACAATCATACTGGAAAAACAAGACAATGAAACATTTGGTTTTGAAATTCAGGTAATAACATTTTCTAATCATTAAGATGAAGCACATATGTTTCCCTGTCATGCTTTTATTGCCTCCTAGAGTCATGTTTATGCTCTTTGCATCTGTAAGAGGATTTTTTTGTGTGGAAAAGTATTGTTTTTCTGACAAATTGTCTCTCGTTGCAGACCTATGGCCTGCAGCTGAAGGACAGCTCTGCAGTGGAGATGTGCACGTTTGTGCGCAAAGTGCAGGAGGACAGCGCTGCTGAGAGTGCCGGCCTGACCGCAGGTGAACCACCCACATCCTCTATATGGGCTCTACACAGGCTGTCACACACGCAAAACCATCAGACTCTATTTTGCCTTTCCGGTGTACATAGATGAACAGATATCACACTTGCCACACATGCAACGCCCACCCATAAACACACACTGATGCACAAACATACGTGTGTTCTCGTAAATGATTAGTTCCTTTTTTCTTGCATTCTCATTTATTGTAGGAGACATTATCATCACTATCAACGGGGTCAGCATCGAAGGATCATCTCACCAGCACATTCTTGGTTTAATAAGAGAATCAACCAACAATCTAAAGTGAGTGACGGATATAAAAGATGATAATGAAATAAAGGAAATAAAGACAGTATGATAACAGAGTTTTCTGTTCAAAGTGTGTGTGATCATGTGTAATTATTTGATTCCAGGATGGAGACTGTTTGTGGCAACGTAGTGAAGCAGATAGAGCTGGAGAAGAAGATGAAGCTGCTTAAGGTGAGCCTCTGCTTCGACCCTGCCCATGTTTGTTGTTGACACACTGCAGCGCTGTGGTTGTGTTGCAGCCTACAAACAACTAAACTAAACCACACAAACCCAGCTGGTAATAAATACTCTGTAGCTAATTACAGGTTGAGCTACACTGTGTGAAGCAACAGCTCCTACTCAAACATTTCACAACTAATCCCTGGTGAAAAAGAATCACCCTAATGTTGTGCTTTTTATTCAATGTACTTATCACCATGTTAATTATTAGTGTTCTCAATGTGCTATTTTAGAAAATGTGTTGTAGAAAAAGTGTTCTTTTAGATAAGCTTAAGTAGAATTTTAAGCTATTAGCAATAGCTATCTTCGACTTAGCTGTTTTAAAATAGAGCACCTTTCAGTAATCTTATCGTATTTCAATGTATAACTTTAAATTCCATTTAAAATACAATTTTCCATCCTATTTGAGGGACTCTGAATACAGACAGACTAAAGCGAACATGTTATTGAAATATCTAAAGTCTATTTTGGTATACATTGAAGCTAAAATGGTATAAGTATATTTATAACTAAATAAATGTTGTTGTTTTTTACATCAAATAAAACTAAAACTAATAACTGTTAGAAAGATTTTGGGGGCAAATAATAAGCTTATATTTTATGATATTCTATAAAAATATGCAAATATTTAGTATATAAATAATATAGTATTTAGTGTAGTTTAAGTATAGTTTTTATGTTAAAGTGCAAGAGAATCTTTTTAAATGCATCTCAAGAAAGTACACGATGACACAAAATGTGGCCTTCACATAATATGGGAATTTTGAGCACACGACGTGTGTGTGATATTATCTTTGTTGGTAAATGCTCTGACTGCAGAAGCTGAAATGATTTCAGTGGAAATAAACCTGTGGTGTTTTTCGTCCGTACAGCAATCACTACGAGAGAAGCTGCTGGAGCTGCAGGCCCTTACGTTACAGGAAAAGCAGCTAACGCGAGGTGAGAGCGCCGTCTGTTCATCTGTCAGACCACAGCACTTCCTTTCTCACAGCCCCTGTCATGTTTCTACAGTGACAGTTAATCAAGTGTAAACTCCAGATAAATTAGATGAAGGAGTTCCCCAGAGAAATGAACAAAGAAGCTGCTGACGAACTTCCTGCAGCAAACTTCTCGTCAGCTGCCGCCTTTCTCTAAACTTTGTTTATGTCTTCAGGTAACTTGAACAGCAGCAGCCTCCACCTCTCCATGGACTCATCAGCAACTGTGAGTTCCCCAATGAGCCGCCTTGGCCGGCGTTTTTCAAGTGGCAGCAGCTACAGGAGCGTGATGTCAGACGACAGTGACCAGACCAGTGTGTTTGGAGATCTGTGCTCTCCCAGTCCCTGCAGTGCAGCCAGCACCACAGACGACAGCTGCTTCTTCTCCAGAGATTTCCCCTCCAGAGACAGCCCCTGCAGATTATCATCGGGCTCCAGCCATCATCACCCATCCCTCGCCCGCTCCAGCAGCTCCAGCTTGGCCGGCAGCAGCAGCTCCCTCTCTCCTTCCTGGGAGGAAACGAGGATCTCCTCCTTGTTCGGCACCCTGCCCCGTAAAGGCCGGAGAGCCAGCGTCCGCAAACACATCCTGAAGTTAATTCCTGGACTGCAGCGATCAGTTGAAGAGGAGGAGACGGGAACAAACACGCAGTGACTTGTTGTGTCTGTACTAAGGGTTAACAAAGTATCTCATGCACTTGCTGCAAAAAGAAACAGACACTGTAATGAAGTGTTTGCACACACTTAAGGTGGAGGTTACCCTTAAAAAACAGTTTTTGTCTCCATGGGAACACAAAGACGATGGACATTTTCGCGTTCGTCTAAGTTTACCCAAGAGGGTCCAGAACCTTAAAGAGTAGCCTGCTTGGCTTGTGTTGGCACAACAGCATTATGAAAATATTCTTCCTTTGTTTGAATGAATGTATGCATACAAGATTTTAATGTATATAGATGAGATTATGTATCCTACTAGCTTGAATAGAACTGCAACAATCAGAATAGTCTGAACTGCAGTTGCTGTATTAATGTAGCACCTTATATTTTAAATTGAGGCTAGTGTGAACTAAAATACATGAGAGACATTCTTTTTTTTTCTTTCAGGTCAGACATTTAAACAGTATTTCTGTCACGTTCAGGTTTTCAAAACCAAAACCAAAGCGCGACTCAGTATAGATGTCTGCTCAGCTCAAAACAGGATGTGGGTAAAAGAGGTACAACTTAACTGTTTTTATTTCCAACATTACTTTCAGGCTGTAGTTTCAGTGTTGACTGAAACCTTTAAGTTCAAATCAAGTCAATCTGTATGCAAAAGACTTAAAACAATAAATTTGTAAAGACTTGCAAACCCACCGGTGTTTTCCTTGATGTAGTGCCAGATAATAATGCACACTCATTCTAAAGGGGATATGTCACTAATGCATCACACAGTGGGTTAAATTAATTTGTTGATGATGCAGGTATTACATATCATTTAGTCATGGGCATAAGCAAATGCTTTTCTGGGGAAAACATGACGGTTTGTAAAAATGAATCTATAACATTTGAGAACAGAAACCCCACACATTTCCTGTCAAAAGTCTCACTTCTTTGGTTTCCTGCTGCTGCTAAGAGAGAGAGAGAGAGAGAGAGAGAGAGAGAGAGAACAGAGGAGCATTCTCACTGTACGATGAATTAAACTTTTTCTGCAATTGATGATTATTATTCAGGGAGCATTAAAAAATAATCACTTCTTTTTAGTTTGTTGGTTGTATAGAGCAGAATATGAAATGGGTCAGTGGGCGCAAAAATGCTTCTTATGATAAAGATTCATTATGAAACAGTTCTGTGCTGCATTCAAACTCCAACATAAGTGAAAGCACAGAAATGTTATCAGCAGAAGAACAATTTTAAAGCAGCTACAAGGCGTTTTCAAATGCATGTAACAGTCTCTATTTACTGCTGATCGCTCAGTGAGAGGAGCTGATAAAGGGGACAGTGGCAGAGCACGGGCGGAAACTAATGCATGCTTAGCCAGATCAGGATCTATTCGACACGAGGCGGTGCTCATGGATACACTACCGCTTTTGTCCACAGGGGGTGCTTAAATCAGCACAAAAGTTCTTTTTAGTTCTATGGGGAGGAAAAGTAGCAGTTCTGCATTAAAATTCCCCTTTGGCCAGTGGTGGAAAAAGATCCCTTACTTAAGTAAAAGCACAAATACAACACCATGAAATTACTCAACTACAAGTAAAAGTCCTGCATTCAAAACTAACTTAAGAAAAAATTACCAAAGATTACTCAAGTAAAGTACAAGTATCTTAACATTTTACTGAAGTACAGTACGTGAGTGTACTTAGTTACATGCCATGATCAGGTGGATCTAGCTATATGTACTTTATACATAGTAAGGTTGACCAACTCAGGGGTCGGGCCCCTCTGAAGGGTAACAAAATCGTATTTTTGCTTCTTTGTTCAACACTGAAGAGTTTGTTTAAGCATGAACAGAGCTGATGTTGTGTGCTGAACATGTTGTCAGAAGGTTATATCAGCATTTCAGGTGCCTTACATAAGATGCAGTGGTATATGCACTTAAATCTCAAGACAAGGCTTAGCTTCAGCTCATGCAAAAACAGTGTCAAGGAACCCTATAGGGGAATGCTAATCCAGACCGAAAACGTTACAGAACGACGGTGGTCACCCAGCGAGGATTATCAGAATGAGTACAATCACTTCATATGCAGATGCCGGAATCACAAAGAGTCTTTGTTGGGGCCAACAACAAAACCCCCGTTCTTCTGTGATTCAGCACGCACACAGAATTACATGGTGCTAGCACTGGAGAGCACACCAGAGAGCTTGGCCTGCTGACTGAAATGCAGCATGGATTCTTTCCTTTGATAACGTACGATAGGAAGCACTTTGGCAACACACTTGGAACGCTGGAGCAGACGATGAAGGTTGCTTGAATTTTGATTCAACAAGTGACCTGCAAAGAGCGAGCATTGAAGCTTGACTATTTCTCAAATCCCAGACACGGAAAAGCAGACAGATGGAGATGGAGACGAGCGTGATGCCTCTAAAGGCCCCGAGACTCACAGTAGACGAGGATGCACTGGCATCTCAGGTGCTGGAGATCATTGGAGGGTTCACTCTTGAGGCCCTTCAGACCCTGGAGGAGCCTGGAGAAGCAGAAGTGTGGCCGATGGAGGAGGGCGACGACTCTGTGTTCTACAGTGACGAGGACCAAGCTCATGAGGACACTAAAGCGAACACATCTCGTGGTTTTGGTGCCAACGAGCGCAAGCTTCTTGTCAACAGCGTGGCAGCTGAGGAGGATGAATCCTTTACTGAAGAAGACACTGCAGAGCTGGAGAAGGATGTGACTCAGCAGGTCATTCTGACTGAACAGGAAGAGGAAAGCCAAGAGGCCAAAACTGAGGATCAGTCAAGTCCTGCAGATCCAGGAGCAGAGTCTAATCCAACTCCAGAGACGCTAGTGAGCACCTGTGGAGAATCTCAGCAAATCACATCTGCAGAACAAGGTAAGAGGAATTTAGAATTATTGTGCAGAAAAGTATATTTTTACAGTATGCAAACAGTTTTCCCTTCCTTTTCTTTAAAGTGAATCTACTAGTTGAGAAAGAAGAAGTGACGCAAAACCTTGAAGCCTTTGATGTGACTAATAAGGAGAGTTATACAAGGCTGAACGGGAAGGCAGATGGTCCAGAGCAGGTGTCAGGTGCTGAGCTCCAGATATCAGATGACAGAGAGCTTCAGGTGGAGCAACAGCAGGACCACAGCTTCCTCACCCCTGTGGGATTTCATCAAACCCACAGCCCAGGATCCTCCACTCTTCCTCTGCCAAAGAAGTCCTTTGGCAGAGTCAGCAGCCAGGAATCCTTCAACCACCTCTCTTCCTCCAAATACAGCACCGTGTCCTACCGCAGGATCCGCAGAGGCAACACCCGCCAGAAGATAGAGAAGTTTGAGTTCATGGTTATGAATTTGTAAGAAGTTGGTTTCAGTGACCTTTTTCAGGGAAATGTACGGTTGGGCATGATTCATAACAAAACTGATACATCTACGTCATGTATACGGAAGCCCCGAGAGGCAAATAAGAAAAAAAAGATACATTTTCTAAGTCTGCTCTAATTTTTCTCTCTCCTCAGAACAGAAGAAAAATCTTTTTGAGTTCCTTACTTTTGATCTGTGAGACAGCTAAGGGAGTTTCCATCAATTTAATTTCATGTGAGTATTGTTGTAATACTCATTTTGACCACAAGAGGCCAAAGTGTATCTCTACCCAATGTTAAAAGCATTTATGTTTGTTTTATTTCTTCATGCACTCTAAACACAAGGTACACGTACTGTGTGTTAGCAAGTAATGTAAATTGCTTGGATGTTGGTGTACTTCAGCCTCTTCTACCACAAATGTTTTCACAGAAAAAAAGAAAAAAAAAGGAATAATGATCCTGCTAAAAAAGTTTTTTTTTTATCTGTTCTTAAATCATAAACAAAGGAGAGAAAATAATTTAGATCACACATTGATAATCGGATCGGTTGCCTCTCATGGCTTCCATACATGTGGTTCAGTTTGCATATTTATTTATTCTAAAATCTACTTTAACATAGTATTGAAAATCTCTGATGTAACTGTCCAGGTCACACAAGATTTCCAAATGAAGATTATTATTTTATTATTTGTTGTGTAGTATCTGGTTGGGGAGCATTTCCTCAAAAACATCTAAGATTCATATGATGGTTTGAAGATGAAAACATCTTGTTATGTAAGGCAGGTATTTAAGCAGCAGATTACACAAATAAGACGCTTTAAGGGTTTTATAATCCTACTAGCTGTAATAACCAAGATGTTGTTTGGTATTAGAGCTTCAGTAGCTTAACCTCTAGTATAAGGGTAAGTCTCTTTGAGTGATTGGTGAAGGAAGAAGTATTCAGATCATTTACTTAAGTAAAAAAAGCTAATTTCACACTGTAAGCAACCAGCAAAGATCCTGCAATAGAAACGTTTCTTAGCTTAAAGTAATGTTTAATCTAGAAAATAAAATCATTCAATGCAAATAAATTCAGACATGAGATATGGATTTTTTTTACACAAAGGACTGAAATGCTGAATAGAAGTTCTGTCAAACAACAGATATTCTATATTGTTGGGTATTGTTGGGCAGTTTAATTTATACAAAAATATATTTTAGAAACTCTTAATGTGTGTTGAGTGTGAAAAGTAGAAGTACTTCAACTTTCTACTCAAGTGCAGTAAGTTCATACATTCCGCCATTTCAAAAAAATAACTTTTTGCATGTCCTAATGGCTAATGGATAAAAATAATAATAAATACATGATATTAAATTCTTATCGCCATCCTTTTATTTTTACTTCAAGAAAATGCATTCCCATCAGTATGTGGTTAGAGGATTTGATAACATCATGAAATCACAGCACATTGGGTTTTGAACACAACACTTCCCTCTAGTGACAAGAAGAAATTCATACAAACAGACAGATTTTACACAAAAAAACCTTCACCTAATTAATGGAGCATTAAAAACCACAGAAGCAGCTGTTTCCCTCATGTGCCTCAAACAAAAGTACACGACATAAAGAACAAAGGATGTTGCGCCAAGAAAAGAAACGTGACATCTTCAATGCAAAAGTATACATTCTATAGTACATGCAGTTCATTGGAGTCATTATCAGTCCCAGCAGAGCAAACACAAAAGGAAGATCTTTTTAAAAAATCTGACATCTAATAGGCACCGTTATTCTTTGGCAGTGAGATGATATGTTGTGTTATGATCTTCCACAGAAATCCATCTAAACTGCACAACTCCGATCCAATTCTTCCATAAACAGAGCAACGCTGCTGCCTTTCCTCAGGCACTAGTGTGTAAATCTCAAATTCAGTCCAAGCTGATGTGATAAAAGGAAATCAGAAACATTGCACATCCCCACACCCTCTGCTGTACACACACATCACTGCCACCGAGTGCTTCCTCTGGACAGTTGTGTGTTGAGTCTGGACCACAGACTGTACTGTTCTGTGCTGTAGTGTGTGTGAGGCCACTGAAGGTCTCTATAGTGCATGTTTGACACAATCCAGCCCGCTCACTGAGCATGGTAGTTTGTGAACTGCCATTTCTGGAAGGCATTCCTGGTTTCACATGGATTGAGGAAAAGAGTGCCCCCATCAGGCCCCGCCTCCAGGCACATGTGGTGGGAAACAAATTCTGCTATGAGGTGCTCCGCCTTTACATAAACAAAACAGGAAACATGATTAATGAGCAGAGCTTTAACCTCTGAAGTGTCTCACTCATTTCCAACAAGATTTGAAGCAGGGCAGCCCTGTTTTTTTAAAACACAGAAACTAAGAATTTTAAGATGGGTGACTTGAAAAAGGAAAGAAAAACAAAGATAGCAGACAAAACAAACAAACACGCCCAAGGCCAACTTACCAGAGCGGCTTTAGATGATTTGTGGAACCAGCGGTGTTCAGGCTTGGCGTTGTCACACACTTGTAAAGCGAGGCTGCTGCCCTCGCTGTGGGGAGTGACGCAAAGATCCTGCTGGCGAACGTGCCTCATCCAGGTGTAATTAAAGTGCTGACTCTGAATACCAGAGAGAGAGAGCAGCTGTAAGGGTGTAATTATGCTCCATGAAAACTGAAGGATTTTGACGGATGGCGCTGTTGGGCTGCTCTCCATCCAAAAAGACACATTTAGAAGGCTCGGCCTCGTCTTGGACTCCACCCTTGTTTATCGTGGCTCGGGTCCTGTCTTGGACTGATTGCATTTGTCCTGATCTAGATCTATTCCTGGAGTTTTGTTACACATCCCCCATAATTACTTCATTCATGAGGCCAACATTTGCACAATATCTACCTCCCTCCCTCTGAAACACTCCCAGGGAATTGAAAGGCACCTACCTGCTTGCTGAGATCACACGTCCCAAAAGACAGAGAGCCCTTCTGCAGATCGAGGCATTTTCTTAAGCCACGATTAAAGACCTACAAGGAGAAATTAGATGAAGAAAACTTTACAGAAGTGAATCAACGGCCCTGCAAACATTTGGTTTCTTATTCAGAGTTGTGCACGGTAATTGGCGTTTTTGCTGTTCTCATTTCCTTCAATGCTGACAGAAAGCTTAAAGGCTTTAATCTCTGTTCCAAAGGAGCACAATCACACTTTCTGTGTGGCTTTATTTTGTCAAAGGGGTTGTATTGTATTACTGATTACAGACGGGGAAAATTAATCAATAACTGATATAGTGGCTGATACAGTAATTTTTTTGAAGGAAAATAGATGTTTTTTATGTGGATTGTGCACCAATTATTACCACTCAGCACCCAGAGAGCTACTTTCTCAAACAATGTTTAACATGAAAATAAAGAATAAATAAACATCATAACTGTTCAGTTTCAGTCAACTGCTGACCATTTAAAAAAAAAAGAAAGACAACAAAAAATTACAGGTAGCACCATTTTGAAATTACGCCACGCAACATTTTCTGCATCATATTTTGTTTTCATAATGGCACATATCAGACAGCATATATACTGATAGCGACAGTCCCTTGATAGGCCAATATCAGCCAAAAATATCTGTCAAATGATATATCTGTTAGATTCTAATATATGTGTGTGTGTGGTGTATACATACATGGATATATATATACAAAAGAAGTGGAACCAAGTTGAATTTTTAAGAGACCTTTTAGGTAATCGTAAACAAAATGATTTCATCTACTAACCAGGCCTGCAGCTTTGACTAAAGGAGCATCCATGTCTGGATACACGTTATCCAGGTACCACTTGAAGCTCTTGCATTTGAGCGTCTTCCTCAGCTCGATCTGCTCGGTGAGGTTGCCGATGTCGGTGGTCTTTTTGTTCAGCAGGTGGTGGTAACCGTGGCCGTAGAAAAGGTCCTTGTACTCATCCAGCCACACCTCGGCCACCCTCGCCAGGTTACGCTCCACCGTCTTCTGCCTGTCTTTGGGGAACTTGTAGGGATTCTGTCCTCGGAAGATGTGTCCCACCCGAGAGCAGGGGATAATCTCGATTTCCCCTCCACACATCCAGATCTGTTCAAATAAGAAGACAGAGTAAGGAGTAATGGGAGAGGAGCTCTTCATAAACACATGAGGCCAATGTTTATGTATACGTAAGATGAACAATATACCTTGAATGAAATCTCCATGTTCTCCCCACCCCACACATCCAGGCCCGGATCATAAGCACCAAGTTCATAGAAGTATTTTTTGTCAATGGAGAAAAGGCCTCCAGCCATAACTGGACATCTGAAAGATACAGAAATAATTAAATACAAAGGCAGCAGAAATAAGCATAAAATATGAATGTAAAATGGACTGGTTTGGGTACCTGATGGGATCTGAAATGCTCATTTTATTCTTCTTAATGTAGTCGTCTGGTAATGGACTCCAGCCAAACACCAAGGGCCATTTAAAAATCCCTCTCTGGAAGTTGTCAACCAGCATGTAACTGAGGACAAACACAGACTTTAAAAGGACATCTGATGCCATTTCCTTACACATTCCAGTGTAGCAAACACGATCACAGCAACAGCCTGTGAAAGAAGTAGTGTTGTGGCGTCACCTCATGTCCTTATCACTGATGACTTCGATAACCGGACAGGGCACTTTCTTGCGATCCAGGTAGACTCTCTCCAGCAGCGGCTCCAGCCAGCCCACGTTACATTCAACATGGGAGTCGAGGAAGGTCAGAACCTCACCTGGATCACGTTGTGGGAAAGCAAACATCCTGCTGCAGTTAAACAAATAACTGCATCTGCATTTTAACAGTCAAGCCGTGCAACATGTGTTAAAGAGAGCTCTAAAAGGAAGCTGTTTATTTAAGTATGTAAATAATATGAAAATTATAGCTTATCGCAAATAGACAAGAGATAAGGTGCAAGTGTGTATGGTTTCTACTGATAAATACTGTGCAGTGCAGCTATATATATAAACTATTATATCATATATGAAATTCACTTTGGTGTTATTTTATGCACACATCTACTAAAATGGTGCAAGTACAGGTGCACCAAACCTGCAAAGCCGTTTTGACACAGACACTGATTCAAAGACTTTCTAAAAGCATTAACCTGCATCCAGCTTGGATTTGTGAAATAGAGAAGACTAAACCTTAGATAAATACCCAATCAGTGTTAATCACTAAACTACAAAGCGAAGGTGAACTTTTTAATGTTTGTATTTTTTTACTGTCAGAGAGAACATGTTCTAACTTCACAGCAAATGGATTTTCACCTGAAAACATGACTCTTTTGTCATACCAGTCCTTTAAACCTACAGGAGATTTGCCAATTTAATAGTGTAATAGTCATTTAACCTGTTTTTTCATTAGTTTTAAAGGCACATTACAACTTCTTATCTTCTTATCGGATTAGCTCAGCACGAAAGCTGAAAAACAAACTTCTTGGTCTTTTTTTTAAGCTGTGTCATATTGATGATGAGTTGGATGACAACTGCACACAGTTAAAAGCTTGTGCAACCACACAACCCATATCTCAAATTACATGAGTTTCAACATCTTTCACAACTCACACACAATGATAAAACTAAGTAATAGGAGTGAATGACTCAACAGGAGATGTCACATAAATATCAGCCTTTAAATTTACCCCCCGAAGACAAGGACGCGCTTGTGTCTGACCACATGATTCAACACATTCATGTGAGTTTGGTTTACTTCCTTATGTGGGACACATCACCTCAGCTATGCCTCCATCTCTTTTGTACATCAGTAGTTATTTACCTTGTGCCACAGCAGCTCCAGCCAGCCGGGCCCGGATCAGGCCCTGCCGCTCCTTCAGACGGACGATCCGCACTTTGGGAAACTGGGACATGTACTTATCCAGCGGCTCCTTCAGATTGTCTGCCAGAAGGAAATATTACACAGAAATTAAACAAAATTAACTGACAGCAAGTAACCATGCATATTGCTTAAAAATTGTATCTAAGCGATTTGTTTCTTTTATTTATTTTTTTGACTTCCATGAAGCTCAAACTGATCTGCACCTTGCTAAGTGTGCATTCAGAAAAAAGCACAACAATTATGTGAAAAAAATGTTATCAACAAATATTTGATGAACTCTGATCTTTACCCTGATTAAAACCATATGCAAATAAACGTGGTAGAAGTCCCAGAGAGGGTTCTTAAGCCACGAATTCTTTACAAAATGTGCATGAATAAAAATATAATGAAATTTAGAAAAATAATCAACATTTTCATGAAAAAAAAACTACAGCCAGAGACATTTTAGAGCCAGCTGCAAGAAATGTAATATAGTCAGAAGAGTAATTACTGTCCAATGTATGACTATTAATACTGTTGATGTTAGTTTTCCTATTAATTTGAGGCTATAAACAAGCCATTGTCTGAAGAGAACAACATTGTACATAACACCAGTAAATATGACCTCTCTTTGGCATACTGTGACCTGCAGACCAGCCAGGAGGAATAACCCTCCTCTAACAGTAAAAGCCTTGTGTTTAGTGTTGTGATAAATAACAGTTTTTGTCACCCTGTGGAGACCCACTAACATTACCTTTGGTGCTGAAATCATCCACCAGGATGATCTCTTTGAGGAGGTGTGGTGGAGACCTGTTGAGCACACTGTGCACAGAGCGCAGCAGCGTGGACCACACTTCATCCACGAAACAGAAGATCACACTAGTGGAAGGCAAGTTATCATGGACCAGATTCTGTGCACACCTGCAAGGACAAACAGCAGGAAAAAACAACTCAGCTTGGCCGTCACAGCACTGCAAGGGCTACGATGTGCAGGAGACTTTGGACTCACATCTCCGGCCTGGTGTCTGGGAGGGCCCGGTCCACTGGGATCTGGTCGCTCAGGTAGACGTTAAAATGCCCTTCATTCCATCTCTTCCTCACCTCTGCGTCTTCGCTACTGGCGACGCGTGCTGCCTGACCAAACTGGCCCTTTGCCTTAGGGTTTCTGGGAGCGTTGGTCACATCCAGAGAAAGCACTTTGTGGACACCTGTTTTCCGGACAGCAAAGGAGTTATCCATGGGGTCCTCTTCTGCTTTGACTTTGATTGCAGGTTTCGGGGGTTCCTTCGCTGCCTTCACGTCACTCTTTGCAGTTGCCTTAAGGTGTTTCTCCTCTGTTTTCTTATTTACCTCTTTTTCTTTTACATCCTTGTTGGGTGATTTGGACGTTATTTTAACAGGGTGTGGCTCCTCTGCCTGAGGCTGGCTCTCTTTCTTGGTCTTCGGCTCATCCTTGACTTTTTCATTTGTCTTTAAAACAATTTTATCCTGAGCATTTTGTACAACATCTCCACTTTTAATAGCTTCCTTCTTTGAGGTTGGTAGTGGAGCATGTCTGTTTTCCTGAATGCCGGGTGGCACTTGGGTAATTTTAGGCACTACAACAGGTAAATTCACTTTAACAGAGTCGTCTATTACTCTACTTTTCTCTAACTTTGTCCCATTCAAATCCACTTTTACGGCTTTGTTCTTGGCAGGAGCATCCTGCTTTGGTGCAGCTCCTTCTTTATGTTCATTTACAATACTCTTGGGAGCTTCAGTCTTTTGAACATTATGGTGATTTAGCTTGATTTTATCCCCTATCATTTGATCCTGCTTCTTGCCTCCCTGCCTGTACACTTGGGCTAGTTTGATGCTTGCATTGAGTGGTCCTTTTCCAGCAGCATGAGTAACAGCAAAGTCCACCCTCTGAACTGGGTGTTTAAACCCCCTTTTCACCACCTGAGTCACCCTGGACTTCTGTTTGAAAATCTCCCTTTCTTTAATCACTCGCTCCTTCAGCAGCTGGCTGTTCACATCGTTTATTGATAAGCGAAGAGCAGCCATGTCCAGCAGCAGCCAAATGACAGAGGCAATGAACACAAATGCGAGTACCCTCCCACTCCCCCTCAAGTATCTCCTAATCTTCATGATTAGTTTTCAACAAAAAGAAAAAATAAATCCAGGTGAAGGTTCAGAGAGTGTCAAAGTATGATAGTGTGTGGGCCACTTTTGAATTTTAGGCAAAGTTCCCTTTTCTTTGGTGAAGTTAGCTGCCTGCGTGGCATGCTAGAGACCGTACAGGGTGCAGCAACAGTAGTCGGTGTTGTCAGTCAGGAGCACAGCAGCGTCTGACACACAAAGCTACAATGTAAAGTTATGTTCCCATACCGTATCGCTCCGGTCACCTCCAACCGCCGGGGGACATCCTGTTTGTTCGTAAAGTAAAAAAAACACTTCTTCGTCACTTAAAGAAACTTGCCTAAAGTTGTGGGTTTCTTCGCTGAATCTCCACGCCACAACTTTGACTGACATACAGTTTTGTATGAGGACGTCGCGACCAACTTCCACTCTGTCAGTAAACTCTGATTGGACAGATCGACAGGAAAGTCTCGGCCTACACGGAGCTAACAGCAAGTTAGCCGGAGCTAGCTGCAACGGCACCGGAAGTTTGATAATAGCCTTCAAAATAAAGCGCTCACTGTGCAGTCATTAAAAAAAGGCTAGTTATTTTTCAGAATGACAAATATTACATACATACATACATACATACATACATACATCAAGATGTCATTTCCTAGATAAATACATTAATACATATCATTTAATGTACAAATTTTAATATTAAAAAATGTAGGAATCAATTTATTATTATCTAACCTGGTGTTGGATTGTTTTGTTTTGTTTTTCCTATTTTACATTTCATAACTTTTGGTTGTTGTGCACTAAAAGGGAGCATCAATAAAATGCAGTTGAATCATTTTAAGGAGAGATTTTATGAATTTTTGCAAATCTAAAATATATTCATACTTCTGTTTTATTTACTTATATATTTGCCTTTTCCCTTTTATTTATTTATGTTTTTCTATTCATGTAAGCATTTATTTTTGTATTCATTTAGTTTATTTTCTAAATATATGTATTTATATTTAAATGTATATATTTCCTTCTGTATTATTTTTCCATTGTGTTTCCACCCCTATTTATTTCCCCAAACTGGTTAATTTCTTTATTATTATTAGAGGGTAATTCAGTCCATCTTATTGTGTAGTTCTGCCTGTTTTTCTTTTTTTTTAACATGGCACTTCAGCGTCGGCCTACCCTTAATGAGAATTTTATTTTGTAGGTGTTAACCGGAAGCGACTCGTTAACTCGGCAGTTTTACAGCTTTCCGTTTACGTTGGCAAAAAGTACAGCCAGAAGCGTCAACCTGCAAGATACAGTTAAAGCGGCATGTGCAGGTTGACACTGGCTGATAAGAGCTGAGCGTGAAATGTCTTTAGACGTTGTTTGTTGTACTTTCTGTTGAGAAAAGCTCTGAAGTCACAATATCTGATTGTTCTACGTCGTTTTCAGCGTCACAAACGAGCCGGACCTGCACGCTCAGTACTGCACACACCTTAGAATGCGGTTTAACTTGATTTACTGCTGTGATAAACCTGAGACATAGACTGTGTGCTGTCATACTTTTTTTTTTTAATCAATTTGAACTTCATGCAAACTCGTTTAACAGACCCAGAGTTGCCATTATTACAATTTAAATATCTAAATCATTGATAAAACTGTTTGTTTTTTACTTTTGTTATGCAAAATGGAAGATAGAGTGAAGCAATTAACATTCAGGCCTTGCCCAGAGAATGTCAACATTGATATTTGAAATCATGAGCTATCATCCCACAGGGATGTGGGCCTACTGCTTGTTATATTAACTGCTTTTTGAATCTAAAACTTTATGAATTTAAAATGAAAATCCCACAAAAAAATTCAACTGGCAAGAAATAGAATACACCCTGTTTTGTTGCTGTTTAGTTAAATATTGCTATTGTAAATGGCAGAGAAATATTTATTTAGGGAAAAGGGTTTATTTTTTATTATTGTTTACTATACGGATAATTTTCTTGATTAACGATTCATTGTTTAGTCCAGTTCTTCCCCCAAAAAATCCCTTCTTTTAACTGACCAACAGCCAGGATCCTCAACATACCCTATTTAGTATTATGAGAAACTATAAAACAAAGAAAAGCAGCAAATCATCACAATTGAGAAGCTGTTTTTAATAAAAAATGTCTGTAATCAGTTATAGAAACATATCACAATTCAGTTATTTAAGTACTTGAATAATCAGATATCATGCCAGCTCACTCAGTCAGTTTTAGCACAATGCCGGTTCACGACCAGGTGATATTTATTGTGGATTGTACCTTTAAAAATTGTAATATTTTCTGGTTCAGTGATGTACAATAACGCTACACTAGTTATGTAAATTTCAGTGTTACCAAACCTCTTTGGCAGCAAAAATTCACTCTACCAAGTATGGAAACACAATACATTTCCCTCAACATTAGAGTGAGATTACCAATATTCTCCAGTATTCTCTCTCTCTCACACACACACATGAACAGGCACGCATGCACATTTGTAAAACCTGTGTTACTGCAGCCATTAGGCAGTGATTAGTGAAGGCGACGACAGGTTTTCCTCTTCATCAGCGGGCCTCTCCTGGGAGTCCCATTGGCTCCATCCAGCCTATTAACGCTCCCCAACATGAGGAGGGAGGGGAGTGGTACCTCCCATGGTGGCTGCCCTTAGCCGCACTACACACGCTTTCATTAGTGTGTTAGCTAAATGATTGGCCTCAGGACAGCCCCCGAGCCCTGCAATGCATGTGTTAGCTTATATGTTCCATCCACTGGGCAATTTATTCATTTATTCATCCATTTCTGCATTCGCACTCATGATGGCATCATTTGGTAAATTTGATTGTATTTTCTCTAAACTGAACGGGCACCGGAACAACAGCAGCGACACAGAGGTGACCGAGCAGAGAAAGTCAATATAATTACACAGGATCTCACTCAGAGCTGCATTACCTGAAGTGAAACACACAGGTGTCTCTGCTTTTACTCACCAAACGTGCTGTAAAGATGAAATCATTGGTCCATTAATGGACTCGTCTTTAATCATCATCAGAATTGTTATTTGTTTAAAACTATTTTATTTGAGCTCAAATTTGAAGATTTGCTTGCATTTGCATTTCATAGATAAACAGATTAATTGATCAATCTAGAAAATAATCAGCAGATTATTTGATAATGGAAAAAATTAGTTGAATCCCTCGTGCACAGCACAGTTAATGATTTATATTTGATTAACTGTAAATCTGGTCACACATTGGTACACATATTATTATCCCTTAACTAGAAGCTTGTTAGCATTAGCAGCATATTAACCTTCCGTTAGTCATTATGAGGCACATTCTGCATGACCATATTCTACAACTACCAGGCCATTCACGAAAATAATAACCTCCTATAACCTTAATTACCTCCTAATTACTGCTTATTAGGAGTAAATAAGGAAGATTTTATACATGTGTTGTGATGCTTTGCTGAGTAGAAGTGGCAATAATGCAATAATAGTGATTCTCCTTTAATAATACTCAATAAATATGATTTATTCTTATGTAACAAAACACAAAACCACAAGTTTTAATACTTAATTAATTCTATCTATGTCGTCACATTACATAAGAATATACAATATTTATTAAGTGTTGTCAAGGGAGAATCAAACACATGTTCAATAACTTCCTTCCTACTATAAATAAGCAGTAATTAAGACATCGTTGAGGGGAAACTCATAGTTAATGGTGTAGTAGTTGTAGAATAAGACATGAATAAGTGCTTTATAATAAAGATGCAATGTGCTACTAATGTGCATGCTAATAAGCAGCTAGTTTAGGTGAATATGTGCACGTTAATATAAAATGATACATTTCATTTAAATGAGTGATACATCCTTAATTCTGCCCCTGCACCCTGAAAAAAATGTCCCTTCAGACGACAGAAAGAAATATGTATTTACAGGAGCAGTAGCAGATGAGAGCCACTAGAAAATAATCACACCGCAGTAACAAGATCATCAACCACTGATCTGTTGGTGGTGTTATTATTTTATTCTGTGACGTCTTCTGAGCTGATCAGTCTGACTAACTGTGACTGCCTGTTGACCTCAGTGTGGCAGAGTGAGTAATTCAGATGAGTGTAAGAAGAGGTAGCTGAAATTCCCACCGTAGTCAGAAACACCCTTATAATTTACATGTAAGTGCTCTCTCAATGAGCTCAGCCTCAGTGTGTGTGAATGCTCACAGCTGCAGCAGGCTCCAGTTTTGAGAGCAGTGAGTCACCCGGACTACAAAGTTCAGCTTTAATACAAGAAGCATAAAAAAATAATAGCCTTTTGGTTATAATTGACATCTGTAGCATAAGCCGCCATGATGTCTCCCATCAAAGGGATTACACAAAATGAAGGCGAATGGAAATCTTCCACTGACACCGGCACGTGTAAAACGAGCTAAATGTACTCGTTTGATATCTTTAGAACATGTTAATTAGACCCTGGAATTAAAATTACAACAGTTGGTCTGTGTAATTTACATAGAGGTCATGTTGTGCTAATATGGCACTCGTTGAAATAGACAGCCAGCAACAATATGGTTAAGTCTGACCCACTGACATTTTCAGCTCCAAATTATGCACATTGTGTGAATTAAATTAATTAGAGAATTCATTAAGAAATATGGCTCGCGGAAATGAGTATAATATTTAGTTATGTGATGTAATTTTCTTTCATTGTTAAAGATAATTTGTTTCATAACACTTCCTGCGGTAGTTTCCCCCCCTGTACTAACTATGATGTATGTAATTTGTTAGCCATTTAATTAATTATGATTAGAATTAGTGAATGTACAGCTTGTTTTGACAGATGGTTCCCATCAGGGAGACCTTTGCACAATTAACTTATAATCAATTACATCCCATTTCTTTTCTGTTTGTTACATCTTGAAGTTTGTGTGGAAAATATCCGCAGCGTATGCATCATACGAATGCTTTACTCCGAATACATGAAATGAGCAATTATCTATAATTTGCCCACTAATACAAAGCAGATAAACAACTTTGATTCATTTCATGCTTTGTGAGATACCTGCGCAGACTGTTTCATCACTGTTTAATTGTTCTCTTTAGCCACTTATGTCCTCTGATGTATTCAAAGCATTCTCAAAACTCAAAAAATGTTTATTAATCACTGAGCTGCAGATTTGTCTCTTTTCTCAAACAGATACTGGTCATTATACTCACACATCATTTCAAGGCTTAGTGGAAGCTCATCTGTTGCCAGACCTGTGAACACTGAGCTGTGCAGCTCTGTTGTTCTTGTTTTGCTCCACAAGATGGAGCTTTAGTTCTGTTCATGTTGTGTCTTTGTGGTGGGAGGACATCGTCTGGCTTCATAGAGGAATCTGCTTCAAGGACTCATGCTGCCTTATTCCATTTGCAATATATCCATAAGCTGATAAAGTATGGACATTATTACTGCAACAAATGATTATTTTCATTAACAGTTAATCTGCCTATTATTTCCTGGATTAACTGATTAATTGTTTGGTCCAGAAAATGCCAGAAAATAGTGACAAATGTCCATCCCAGCTCCCCAAAGTCCCGAGTGCTGTCTTTAAATGTCTTGTTTTGTCCGTCCTAAATAAAGATATTCAGCTTAATATGACATGAAACAGACAAAAGCAGAAAACAAACATTTTCTGACATTTTTGTATAAAAATGTGTCAAAATAGTTAATTAATTAGTAAATTATTAGTAAATAATTTTTCTATCTATCTACTAATCTATTAGCCGATTAATTGCCATGCATCACTGAAATATTTGCTTTATTGGATATATAAATCTGTGTAAATCTGTGATAATCATAAACAGATGAGACACAGGTGTAGATGAATTATTTTACGTCATAGCATGAGATTAAAGTCATATTTTTTGTATTGTATACACTTCAGTGATTCGTTTGTAACATGTTTATAGTAAATTATAGACTATGCTCGAATTCTCTGTGGATTTTTTCCTCAGGCTTGAAAGAATCGGACGTCACAGAGCAAAAGAAACCTGCACCTTCTGCAGCATCAGGTAGAAATCCCCTTTATGACTTTATCTGTTTTTCTAGAATCCACAGAAAGATAAAGGATAAAACAAGCTGAACAGGATGGTGACTTTGCTCCATTCAATTTATGATTGTGTGAAAATAACCATAAATAAATAATTAAAAAAAATAGCTGATAATCTCACATTTTATAATTCTGTTGAACCGTCTGCACTGCAAATCATAATTCAATCTATCCTTGTTTTGAAAGACCAAATATTTCACCAATAAGTTAAATAACGCCCGTGTTCAAGGAGTCCTCAGCCTTTTATCATTTTTTTTTCCAGGTGACATGAAGGTGATACTGATTTGGCTCCCACTGGACATGACTTAATGTCTGACATAAAAAATAACTACATAATTTGTCTCAATCCAGAGGGCTGACTTGGCATGGACAGCAGCAGTCCTAAATGTCACCCTATAATGAGTTCTGGCCAAAGGTACACAGTTAGGACAGTGCCCGCTGGCACCTGGGATGCCCACTGGCTAGCTTTTTACCCCACAGCCATTTGGACAACCCCAGTTTTCTTTGTGAACACTGCCGTACACCATTTGCATCCAAACAAAAAGTTTCAGTATTGTGAAGTTTTATTTCAGCCTGGCGATGGAGTCGGACGACAGAACACAATTCACTTCACGGTGCTAAAATAAAGCAGGATAATGAATCATTTTATTATAAATGACAATAGAAAAGAGTGAAAAGAAATGAAAAAACAGAAGAATAGATACTAAATGATGTTGTAGTCTTTTGTGACTCACCGCAGCGAAACCGGAAGTTTTATGAAGATAATGCATTGATGTCATGGACTGGAATTATTGCTGTGATCATATAACACTTTAAACGATTAAATGAATGCAGGAAGACTTTGAGTTTTGAAGAACTTGACTTCTTTTGTTTGGCTGGTATGAGACCTATTGGCAACACGCGGCGCTTATTATCTTACAAAGGCACAGGAGATGAGGGAACATTGTATCTAAATTAACTTTTTCTATTTCCTGGTGAATGAAATCAATTCCATCCCTTTATGTTACTTTTCATCTGCCTTTTGTCTTGTTGCGGAATCTTTTCTCTTTCTCTCTCATTCATCTGTTTTGCCCTTTCCTTGATCTGATAGCATTAAACATATAATTAAGTCATAAAGGAGGGGACTGATGAGTGTAGCAGATGGTAATTGCGTCCTACATTTGAATGAAATGATATGCATTGCTACAATTTACAGCCTTCGCCTCATATTTTATTCAGCAACCTTTTATCTCTTTTCCTGCAGAATTATTCTGCAATAAATTTAGACATCTTATCAATAGCTGGAGTGATAGTGGCAGAAACATGGAAAAAATGAGCCTCTGCCGTTTTATGCTGTTTAAAATAATTTTCCATAATAAAGGAGCTATCAGAGCTGCTCTATCACTGTAGAGGGGCGGTTATTCCTTTTTCTAGTAAGCTGCTCTTGGTTTGTGGACAAGCTGTCACTCTGCTGCTAGTCTGAAGAAATGTGAAAGGACAGAAGGTGGTTTTAGTAAAGTTCAGCTGAGGTTTGTGAACATCACACAGAGGAAACAAAACAAGTACAACCACTTGGACAGCTAGTCGCAAGTTACTATACTTCTATATAAAAAAATGTTTTACAATTTTAATACTTTTTTTTTTTTTTTATCATATTACTTTCTTGATCCGATGCATGAACTATGCATTACTCCATACTAAGTTTTTACATTTTTACCGTTTATTTTAAAGATTTTAATTCTAAATCATAAGTCGAACAAAATGAGCTTCACGTTTTTGACCAATATTAAAAATAGGATCAACGATAATTAATAAAAAAAAAAAAAAAGTCACATCTTAGCTGACTGGTATTGAAAGGGTTCTGGTTTCATTTGTATTGACCCTTTGGTTTCACGCGGGAAAACAGTCTGCGTGTATCAAAACAGGCCAAAATTAAATCTCTGAATCCATCAGCTATTGTGTAACAATGATTCAGCTTTTTATTAGCTTTTTTAATTTCTTTGAATCTGTAATCATATGCATAAAAAACCTCAATTCCAAAAACAGTTAGGACATTGTCCAAAACACCAATAAAACAGAACGTGATAGTTTGCTAATCCTTTGTGCCAGACTCGGACAAACCTGAATTTCATACTTTTCAAAAATGTATTTGTTGTACACAGTGTTCCAACTTTTTTGAATCATCTCACCTAAAACACCTTCAAAAACTGTAAACAATAAATGGTGAAAAGAAGAGAAAGTCCTGTCGTGGATCAGTTTGCGACACCAGAACCCCTGAAATATTGCTTGCAGGCTAAAAAGCCATCAGACTTATACCTGATGTGTGCATACCTGAAGCTACAAACTCCCAAATGATCATAAGGTTGAATCGGCACCTCTCAGATTCAGCAGAAACAGAACTTTGTAGCCTCCATGAACACTTTATTGCTTCAGACTGTAATAGATTTAAATAGCTGCATCTTTAAACTGGCAACAGTGTCGAATTAGATCACACTGACAACTTCTAATTCAGAAACATTGGTGCCAAAATAGCAATGAAGATGTTGGTGCTAATGATTCTGCACAGGTACATTTTGTCCATGAAACACTCGTTACATCACTGACTGTTTGATCCCTTCCTCACAGCATCATTGGTACAACTGCACCGACTTCCTTCTGCAAACTTAACTCCCGTACTTGCAGTGAGCAGAGCCGAGCGATGCCAGAAGGAGCTTTTTGTTCCATTGACATGCTTTCCTCCCACCAGTCCCTGGTGAAGTGCTGGACTCCACTGATATTTGAGAACTGGTAGCTGGGGCGATATAGGTTTAATTCTCATGTTCCCCCCGACCTGCCAAGTACAGGCGATGGGTGCCAGCTGGAAGGCTTTCATATGTTGGTGTACGAGGGCGGAGGGGGGAATTAGCAAGGGCAGAAGAGATGAGGGCAAGTATACAGTACATACACAAGTGTCTCTAGACCTTGAAGGTGCCACAGAAGTGCTTTCCACATCTAGACACCCCAGGCACTTAGCGTTTAGTCAGGATGCAGGTCCATTACCTTTAAGTACAAGTACTTATGTTTGGTCGCCTGTTTTTACAGCCCTTCCAGCTTGAAAGGAATCTACCCGGGGTGACCCAACTCTATTTATTGATGCCTCCTGAGTTTCCACTTGCTGGTAATAGACTGGAAAACACAGATAATGTGTTTGATCGATCAACGTGAACAAATTTCATTTGTTGGGATCAATAACAGTTTACAGTTGACAGAGCCCAAAGAACTACATTTATTTGAGCTTTTTGATTGAAGCTGTCCTGGCAAGCCGGCAGTGTGAGGAACTCCAGACCGGGCCTATGTGGCCGGCATGGGCTCTTCTGTTCTATTATTGCCAGCAATCTGTATTTAAAACTAATATCAGTGTGTGCTGCATGGCTCGGGGCAAAAGGCACCAAACCAATCTGATATACAGCATGTGTTTCTTTTCGGTTCCTTGTGATGTGAATTAGAATGTGAAAAATAACAATTCCCTTACATTTTTCACTGGTATCCATTTTTTCATTTGAGAGCGTAATGATTAGATTTTTTTTTTTCCAGCAGCATGATTTGTATTATGTTTTCACTGTGTTCAAAACATAATAGAAAAGTGATGTGGAACCAAAGGGAAAAAGAGGAAATTAACTGACGTGCAGAAGAAAGACGTTTCCATGGCTCAACCTTTTGCAGTTTTCTTCATGTTTCTGCTTTTCATGATCATGCTCTGTGGAACGCCCTGCAGACATGAGAGCCCTTGCTCTGTGTCATACAGTTCCAGGCCAGGCCGCTACCTTCTGCACACACAGACAAAACAGCATGAGATGGGAAGTCCACATGGATAAGCATTTACTATGGTAGGTGTTGCTGCAGGCAAGTGCTATTCAGGGGGAATTTACTGTGTATACACCGGTGTTACGGCAATAACCTTCTTATGGAGGTGTTTGTGCAAAGCTTTTTACTCCAGCGTAGTAAACCGACTCATGTTGGCCTCAGCGTGAAGGCACAGTGCATTATGGATATTTGTCATACACATACAAACTTAAAGTGTGGTGATATTTGGATATTTTCTATATTGTCAACACATTTAATGAAAAAAAGAGTATATATAAATATTGCTTGTGTAGTCAAAGTCCGATGTCATATATTTGGTTGAGTTGTGTACTTACATTATGCAAAATGTTTCCAACAGTGTTCAAACTGAGAGAAATCTACAATTTTGTTGAAGATAATGGTGCGTTTCATAACCCCTTCACCTTCTGAAGTTGCTGTAACTCCTATGAAAATATGGAAAAAAAGATATGTTAGACAGAAAATGTAAATCCTACAAAGTCACAGAATTACACCAGGAACAGTAATACATTTTCAACATCACAGCACCATCTTTAAAAGAATTACAGGCATTTTGTAACTTTGCAAGCATGATTGTTACGACCAATCGTAGCTTTATGGTCGTTGACTCATCTAATAGTATGTTAGCAAGTAAATGTAATTTTAGCTATTATGTGCAGATATTTCATTATAATGAAATAGCATAATGGGATTAAATGTTAGTAAATGGGACGTGAATAAAACTTTTACACACATTTACTCATCTGCAAGTATTAATCCGGCCTGAATCACCTCAGATAGGTTTTCAACAGTAATAATGGCTGTTTTTATATTGAAGACAACAATCTTCACTGGCGTCAAAATCCATCCTGTTGTTTTATGTGACATTTTAGGCCACTTGGGGGCAGCGAAACAAAAATATCACTGAAATTATCAACTTTAAAGTCAATGTTGCAACGAGTTAGCAAATAAGAAGTGCTAATACTTGTTTAGTGCTGAGCAAATTGTGTGTTTTTAGTTTTTTTTGTGCTGAAAACGACTATGACAGATGCTGAAACAAAACACTTTTCATGTCAAAAAAACAAAACATGAGCTGAAAGATGCAGTAAAGAGCTGAGAGGTGCTGCAGAATCAGGAGATCATTCTTTGTCGGTTCATCACTACAAGAAAACCCTTTCAAACTACAGTCATTTGATGTGTTATAATAAAATAATATTTCAACTGTAGCCTCTTAAGACACTTCCCGACAGTAGGCCTGAACACTGAACATCTAAATCTGTCATTTCTTATTTGACAGCACAGATAACTTGAATTGTTCTTACCCTTAACATTTTCCTGTACTGTATGACCTCGGTCCATTTCGTGACCCCAGCACTGTAGACTAGAACAATAATGACCAGTGTTAGTGCAGATGCTGGTGAAGATGGCGCCTTTTTGCAGTGCGCTCTTACTGCGGGCTCTGTGTGTGATTGCTGTGCGGCTGCATTCACAGGGAAGGGCATGGACTTGGATTGGAGGACAATGCATTAAGACTGCTGGTCCCTATGCCTTAGATTTGGCACAGGTTAGGGAGAGGCATGAGATGCATATTGTTTGTGTTCATTTGAATAAGGACAAATGTCAGATTTCCATGGCTCCGGGCAGCCTGCATGTTAGATGATCAACTCTTTTGGGCCCCTGGATGTGGGGTCATCAGTAGCGCTTCCAGGTCACTGTCACTGCATGCCGGTTTGGGGCCATAATTGACCTTTTGACAGAGCGCAGGGAGACAGCCTTTCTCTCAGGGCAGGAATAATCACTTTAGATTTACTTGTGGCTGAGCTCATGTGTTAGCTAATTAAAATGTTTGTTCTATTACAAATTGAATTTCAGAAAATTGTTTTATACTTGCTTGTTTGATATTTTGTGTGGTTTCAAAAACAACCACTGATGAAATGATATGAATCCATGGCAGGTAAGTGATCCTTCCTCTGCATATAAAAACACATGAATCTGTTATTCTATGGCTGAAAACGTGCTGCACTCATTTCTGATGCTCTCCCTGACTTCATGTGACTCATTTACTTTTATATGTTCAGTTAAGATTTTTATTATGTGTGAACGAATGAGTCAGTACTTCTCATGGCGTACTGTAAAAGCGCCATCATTCCCTGTTGTTGTGGTGTGTGTGGCTACAGAGAAAGGTTGAATACAGCCCGTATCCCACAAGCCCCTGAGCTCCCTCAGGCTTCTTTCCGGTCCAGGATCTCCAAAGAAGCGTGCGTTTACCCTTCACTGTGCATGTTATTCCTCACAACACAGCACCCACGGCCATGTCTCTGTCTTCATAGCCCTTAACATTAACTTTCATTCACACTATGTACTCTGCTTACATGGGATGTTTTCTCATCCAATGCCTTTATCTTTTCTAATACCATTAAATGCATTTAAATTTCTTCCTCTTCATCATCCTCATCCCAAATCAGTGCTCTTTTTTAATTATATATATTTTTTAATCTAATTCATTTGGAGCATTTTACTTTCCTTGGTTCTTGAGCTACCACATAATGCTACAAAAACATATTTCTCTTCACTCACACAGTGTTTCAATATGCTACAGTGTTGGTTTCAAGCTTTATTTATCAAATGCAGTTGCATGAGTGTGTAGAAAAATGCTCCCAGCATCTTTGCAGGGATCTTGAGAGTATTTACAAAAAAAGCAGCAAGAATGCCAGGGGTCAAGGCTTTGAGACCAGGGTATTACATAATTAATTAAAATACAAGTTGCCTTGTTGCCCATGGGTATACAATGTAACACACTTGATTGAATCAGGTGGTGGCAGCCTGGGCCTTTTGTATTTTGCGCTTGAAGGGACGAGAGAAATTTGAGCTCGGCTGTATTACTCTACACACAAAAACATGTTTTGAGAAACGGTTGTGAGCTGTCATTGAAACTATGGTAGATTTAAAATGCAGTTAAATCCCCATGCAGCAGTCGGACTTGAAAACTTCTTTTGTGAACAGACACTTTAATATATAATATTGACTTAATAAAATGATCATTCTAAATGGTACTACCATTGTATTGTTTATGTGACAAAAGAATTCATTCATTTTATAAATGCTAACACAATAATTTGTTATATTTATTTTTGGTTAAACTTGGAAAAAATGAGCTGCATTATGGATATTTGTAAGATTGTCAAACTTAAATTGTGGTGATATTTGGTCATTTTCTAGTGTCAACAAATTTAATGAAAAAAAAAAAACTGGATCAGAGTACTTAAATAATATTTGTTCTCTAAAAACTACATGTTCCTTATTATGATCATGAACATGTATTTTATTTTTCATTTGTTGACAGTAATAAATAAAGAGAATCTCTGCTTTGAAAGTGCAGCATATAATGCTACACACAGCAATTTATTGTTGGTACTGGAGACTAAACTTTGAAAATTTCCCAAAAGCAAAAAACAAAAAACAAACACACACACAAAAAAACATAAAAAAATCAGTTTATGATCACACAAGTAAAGGAAAGCATTTTTTTTTATCGATTATCAAAATCAGATGCATTTTTTGTTGGTTAACAAACCAATTAATATCATCAGATTTTTTTTAACTCTACACTGAAACTTGTCAGGGTTTTCATTTTATGTACGATTTCTTTGTACTCTTTGTACACTTGGCTTTCACATTAGTAATGATCTTCTGAGTACACTTCTGTCATCGTCAACGGGACATTTGTTTGTAGAAATGTGTGCCAACTGAAAGATTCCAAGCCCATACAATAAAGGCAACCTTTGCATTATTTCTACTGTTGTTTATAGTTTTGAAATACTGCCAAGAATGATCCTGTTGCCTGCCTTACTACTTTATCACCAATGGCAGTACAGTTCAGAGGATGAGATCGATGCATGTGGCAACTGCTACTAAATAGCAGTACACTTCTGGAACAGTAAGTTGTCACTATTGAGTGTTACTATAAACATTTAAACTGTGAATATTAAAGAAATAATAAATAATAAATACTTACTCCATACTGATATTTAGAGGTCATATTTCAACCACCAACCCCCATCTGCAAGTCAATGTCCTTAAAATCCATGTGACTTACGAAAAGCAAGCCAGCCAAGACATACACAGACTTAATACCCAGTACTTTTTATGTGCTTCTGCCATTGTCCAACAACACCTTGACTCTTGAGTGGCTGTCTGCAGGCTGTAGGGTAGCTTTTTTTAAATTCATCTACACTCTACTGCCTATAGTTTGCCATAAAGTGAGGACAAACTGTAGGAGTCTTCCTTCACCCTCATTAAGGCTCACAGAAGTGTGAATATTTAAACTATTAATAAGCGCCCTGACAGAAAGAAGTTTTTAACCAGTTTTCCTTTAGTGCTAGAGTGGAGTGGTTAAGGCTCCAAGCGTGAGACAAAAGTAAGTCTAATTAAATGGAGAGGGAGAGGTAAACCCTGTGTGTGCTTGACCATTTCAAGAGTCAGTGTCTGAGGTAAATAAAGAAACGGACATTGTGAACTGCAACCCCTTTCTAATTTGAATTTCTCTTCTCTTCTCTTCTCTTCTCTTCTCTTCTCTTCTCTTCTCTTCTCTTCTCTTCTCTTCTCTTCTCTCCCTTGATTCCTACTGACCTCCAGTCTAGGTCTGTTAGATGTAGTCCAGGTCATAGCAGACAAACGAAAGATGGAAATATCAAAGCCAGCCCAAGGCCTTTACATTCGGTTTTCTGCTCCAGGTAATCACTGTGTGGAGCACAGCTGAGGCCTTGTCTTCTTTTTAGCCCGTCTTTTATTCCTCTGTCCTTTTTTCATGGGGCCAAATTCACCGACTCCATTTCTGCTGTCATAAGCAAGTTGTGAGGTTAATCATGTCTTAATACAGTGTGGCTACTAATATCCAAAATGGCAAATTCTAATGAGATTTCATTAATTGAAATAGTGTCACACAACTGATACTGTATATTCAGCTCCTGTTCTTTATAAAGAGCTGAAAGGAAATCTGAGGGCTTTGGAGTGATGGTAGCATCTATCCATTAGACATAGACCTGGATCCATCTGGAAACAAAGTGTTTGTCAGTTAAGCAGCCCAATTGTGTGAGATCATAGCTGGCTGTTCAGCGTGCAAGGTTCTGAAGTGTATCGAGAGGCACAGCTGAGTGAGTCGAATAGTCTGTGGTCTATTGATAACTCGTGCCTGTTTTAAAATCCTGGCACAACAATGCAACTAGGGCCTTGTGTGCTCCGCTGAGCAACAATACCTTCTCTCACTGGCAGCTTCAGTGTAATGATGACAAACAACAATAAAGGGGGGCTTTTTTCTCATTCCTGGCACCTTTTGATAAGGATATTTTTTAAGTTTATCCAGATATAGACTCAGGGTATTTACAAAAGATAATTATTTTTAAGTTTTGGTGGTTTTTGCCTAAAAGGCACTTTTATGTTCAGACTCTTGGCAAATCTGAATAAATTAAACTGTCCACACTGATCAGATCAGATTTGTGTCCAGCAGCACCAACCAGCATGGGTTGGTGATGCATTGAGGTAGTTGTCAGTAACTACTGTTTAAAATATGGATGCAGTGTCCGTGCTGTCACAATTAAACATCAAGGTGGGTGGCATCTATGGCTCCAGCTGTGGCCGTCTCCTGTCTTATCCAAAAAGGGGTAAACAGGTGGGGAGGGGGTGAGCAGAGGCTTTTCCGGTTAGGTAGCTAGCTAGACCGCCAGCTGAAGTGTCCATCTCTGGAGCTGCGTCCACTTCAGGAGTCTGTCAAGGGCGAGGAGTGAGGGGGAGGGACCTGTGCTAGCTAGCTAATTCTTGTCTCATCCGTGATCTGATAAACTGTTAATGCATCAACACAGCTGTCAACGATGTGTTGATGCTGTTGACCAGCAAAGGCAGCAGTAGCTGGCAGCATGGAGGTCCCCAGGGACCACTGGTAGACAATCACTGTGCAGCATCCAAACTGAGACGCATCCGTATCCGATTGCATTTTGAAACCTCCTTTCTTTTTAAAGATATCTTTTGGGGGGGCATTTTCTTGCTTTATTTGATAGTGACAGAGAGAATGGAAAGGGGAGACAGAGGGGACGACATGTAGCGACGGGACCTCGGACCGTATTTGAACTCGGGTCTGCTCCGACATGGACTCAGCTTACGTGGTATGCACTCTGCCACTGGGACTCCCCAAACCACCTTTTAAATGTTTTATTATTTCAGACTTTCTATAATCAATCTGCCAAAAATGGATTTGGGCTGAGGATCTGAACAAGACCCTATTCAAGGAAGATCAATAGAGAGCTGTTAAAGAGAAGATAGAAAGACTCACTTTGCAGAGACCTACCAATCTTTACTTCTATCTCCTCTTCTTTGCTCCTTGCCCCAGCGCCATCCGCCCACCTCCATACACACACAAACACAAACAAACACACACACACACACACACACACACACACGGTCACATACTCACAGTCTTCATTTCTCCAGCCTCGCTCCTCTCCCTGTCTGTCTCAGTGTGTGTATAGAGCTGGTTGGCTGGGCCAGTAGCTGGGAGGTATAGTGGAGTGTAAGCAGTGTTGATGTGGATGGCCCCTGGTCAGAGGCCAGGGCCTGGCTGTTAAAACGCAGCCTCTTTTGTGCGTCAGAGCCAGCATTGCCAGTCCTATTCCACCCCTGTCGCTAGGGGTGGGGAGGCATTTACCCACCACATGCATTCATTCCATTGGCAGTGCTTGATGCAGGGCTAAATGGCATTGTTACAACGTGCCTCTGAGAAGTGTTGACAGGTCCATATGCTAATTTTAATGAATACAAGGGAGCTGTGGTTTTATTCACCTCAACTCAGCTGCAGAATCCTATCTGCACCTAGACTAGCAAATATAATTGCAGCAAACTCAAATGAGCTCATTAGGAAATGTATTGAATTTACACATTATTTCCAGTAGTTAAGCTGAGTTATTTCCCCTAAGGACTCAATTACATACTCATTTGTGACTCAGGTAAATGGCTTTCTGCGTGTGACTTTTTCAACTGCAAAATTGTGGTCACTGAATAATTTGTAAGAAAGCTGTTGTACAAGCACATCTATTGACATTCATTTGTGTGAGGATTTCAAAATGGGGAAAAAAGATAACTACTCGCTTTTGTTCCTTCATTCACTTCATTTGATTAACTCATAACATTTCATTCACTCGTGAGTTATTTGAACGTGTGCTCATTTGTCTTCAGTGGGATTCCTCATAATGTTTTTGTTCACAACAGCCTTGTTGTCTTACTGACATGTGTAATTTCATCAGAGAGCGTGCGGGTGAACTTTATCTAGTCAAAAGTGCGAGTGCAAGTCCTTTTTCACAATGGAAGAAGGACAGAACACTCAATCTAAAAAAGACCTGGTGAGTCAGGGTTCAGTATCAGGGATTATGCCAGCCTACTGCACTCTGAAATGAAAGTGAACATTCATCGAGTGACTCATTTCTTGAACCATGTCCTCCCTGAGCGACAATGAGGAGATTGTTGGAGGAACGGACATGGTGTGGAAACTATGTGACAAAGAGGAGTGCCCAAAATTGGAATTCCTTGTTAAATTGCTGTTTGTTCTGTATGAAAATGGCCTGATTTGCTGGAAAACAACAAAGAATTTTGGATGGATAAGCATAAGGGTTTCCACAGAGCTTTGTATTGGCTTGTGCTGGATGAACTAAAGTGACTCTGGCTCTTGGCAGAGTTCCCAGGAGCACATTGAAGACAGTTTCAGGCAGTTGTGGCGGACTTCAGTGATCAAAATGTGCCACTGATGTCTTGTGTGCATGATATAATGTTCCACAACGTAGCTGTGATCGCTTCATTATTGGGAGAGTGATGCACTGTGGGGAAACAGCTGGGCCATCCATACTTTGCTTTATTGGATGGTACATATTGGAGGGTGACAGAGGAGATTTTGGAGAGGATGACTTGTCATAAAGGTCATTCTCCAGATTCAGACTCACAGTATCATAAGCACATGGCTTACTCCTTGCTCCGCTGAGCCAGCAAGCAGTCCAGGGTATGTAAAATTTAGTTTTGTCTCATTCTGTGCACCTCTGTATTGTGATTTTATGGTATTGTGGTCCGTGCTGGCTGTCCTCGCCCATGGAGTGGCCATAAGGGAAGTGGGACCGGGTCTAGCGCTGCCCTGGCCCTGCAAGCCTCGGTCCAAACACATCCTCTGCACTCAGCTGTAAATATCACCAACAGCTGGTGGCACACAAGTTAGTCGTGCTTAACAAATTACTGGCCTACATGTGGAGGGGCAGGGGGGCTTCACTTGCCTCCTTGCCAATAAAGTGGCCATGCAAGTAAAATCTGCAACAAACTGGTTTATAGATTAAAGGGACAGTTCCCCCAAATTAAAAATACACAGTGTATTTTCTCTTATTTTTAGTGATATTTATCAATCTAGATAGTTTTGGTGTTTTGGTGAGTTTCCAAGTGTTGAGATATCGGCCCTGAAGATGTTTGCCTTCTCTCGAATATACTGAGACTATGTGACACTCGGCTTATGGTGCTTCACATGCTAAAAAAAATACATTTAAAAACTAAACAGCAGTGTCTCTTCTCCGACATTATGACCAAGTTACTCAAGATAATCCACAGAATTTGAGAGCAAGCAGCAACCTCTGTAGCTGTGAAGTGAAGCCAATGTGGAAGTGCCTTAAACCTGCATTCTTTCTAATGGCCAGCAGGGGGCGACTCCACTGGTTGCAAGAAAAAGTTTGATGTATAAAGGTCTTTGAAAAAATGACACTACGGAGTCAGTTGCTCAAGTTAGCGGGTTAGATAACACAGTGTATTTCAGGCTCCTGATCCGTTTTGCCCATGTGCCGGATCCGAAGAATCATTATGGTAATTTATAGCGTCTACGGTTGTGAGGAGCTCCATGTAGGGATTATTTTCTTTCCAGTATACTTCTGACATGGAACTGTTCAAAACATGGTCTATAGATTATCTTGAGTAAGCGCGTCATGATATCTAGAGAGATTGCTGTTGAGTTTCTTAAAAGTATTTTTCGGTACCACAAGCAAAATGCCATATAGTCCCATTATATTTGAAAGAAGGCATATCTACGGCTGATATCTCCAACCCTTAACAACTCACACCAAAACTGTGCAGACTTATTAATAGAACTACAAGTATGATAAAAAAAATCTGTCCCTTTGTGTAACAAAAATCATTTGAGCATGTCTTTCTCTGGACAAAAACAAACAAGCGAGAAATAAAAAAAAACATCTATAGAGAGATAAGCAGGGCAGTGTTATCCAGCATGGGAGATAAACCACGACTCAATTTAAAGACCCATTCCAGTTAAAACAACAGAAGGTCAAACTTTTTAGGAAACGCAAAACTGTTTGATCCATCTCGGCTCGTACTCCTCACAGACACAGAGCTCTGTTTAGAGAGATAGGAATTATCAAAGTCACCTTTGAGCTCAGTAGCCCGTCTAGTGCTCATGGTATCAAACATAATGACATTCAGTGTCGCCCTGATCACATTTATGATAGCATATTTGATACAGCTGTACACCGGCAAAGAATAACGCTGCCTAAAAGAATAAACCCCCCTCTTTTTTCAGTTTAAACACAATCCATTTTCCAGTGTAAATCACTTGTCACTCTATTGCAAATGTAACTGCTCTGATATGAAAGAGAGAGGTGGAGAGAGAGAAAGAGAGAGAGTAAAGATTATCTTTTGGGCCATTTCACTGGCACCGTTGCGTGACAGAGACTGACAGCTCTTTCAGATGACTGACAGGTGTCCTTTGAAATGCCGGTGAAGCAGCTTCTGTTCAGACTGTTGAAATGCATATTTGGAGCTCTTATCATAAAGGCATGGATGGCCCAGATAGGTGCCGTTAACATTGCAAATGGCTCCAGAATTATTCATTGTCAGTGCTGCGGGAAAGAATGGGGGGGTGAAGTTTGATTATTCTGCTCACACAATGGCAGGGTGCTTAATGATTCCTCTCCACCTTGGCAGCGGCATGTGCCGACTTCAGGCGCTAGCGGCGGGTGACACAGGTCTGGCCAAGTGTTAGAGCAAGATCATACGTCCGGGCCCCATTTTAATTTCTAATACATTAATCTTTTCCTCACAGATCCTCCATGAATATTCCAGGGCTCCTTGTTTGTCGGGAAGGCTGTCTCGCTTTCATCTATTCAGGTGGTTTCATTCACTGTGAAAGCCAGCTAAATGGACCCGATCAGTCAATGACAACCGGGATACAATAGAGCCCGGTAACACGTCCCTTTTCTCCTTTCAGCCTTCTGATAGACAACCCTGACACCTGCTCCCCGGGGAGACCCTCCGCCAAGTCAGCGCACTGTTCCTTGAGAGACTTCCCTTACTTTATCAGCCCATAAAGCATTGTCACAGGTGACTATATCAGCTGAGGTATGAAGCTGCTCTCTCTGACCTGCCCCGCCGCTGTGAGGTCGAGGCACCACGCGGTCGAGGCACCATGCGCCGCATCACAAGCGGATTAAGGTGGCTTAAACGCTGTCATACAAGCAGACTCACTGCTCACACTTTCTAAAAATGTTAAGCCTTTGTTCTCTTCCATTAATTAGCATTGTCTTAAGTTCATTAGACCACTGCTCATGTTGTTACTAATGAGGCAACGTAGACCACCTACATCAGCCGTAGCTTTGTAGTGCCTGACCTGACAGTGGCTCCTGTGCTTTCCTGTCCATGGTGTAATGACATACACAGAGAGGGATGCAGGAACACAGATACAGCCCTCAACGAGACACACACTCATTAATGGTTAAATTTGTTAATTTGATGATCATTAGGTAAGAAAAACAAAAGATTACATGGGTATGTTTAAGAGGATAACACTAAATGTCACCTGATATTAATATGTTTAATGGGAACTTTGGTGATTTTCAGCCTAGACCCTATTTTACATCAATTAGATAATGATGGAAATCGTCAAAAATAACAGTGACGACTTTGTATTTGTCCAATCGTAATGTAGCCCAGCCTCAAAACATACCATGCATGACTGACACCCTAAACTCAGAGAGAGATGAGAATGTTTACTGAGGCAATAAATCACATTAAAAGTAGGGTAATTTTCCTATTGCCTTCCAAATTGACATATTTTCTAACCAGTGGAGTCGCCCCCTGCTGGCCATTGGAGAGAATGCAGTTTTAGGGCACTCTTGCATTGACCTTTTTATGGCCCGGAGGCTTCCGCTTGGGTCTAGGTTAAAAAATACAGAAACTGAACTGTTCATTTATAATGGTGAACAGTTTTCCTCTGTTAATAACTGAGGCTGACTGTGTGAGATTAACAGATTTTTAGTGGCTCCAAGAGTAAAAGTGTAAAAGTTAGTTCTCTTCTTTTCTAAAAGATGTTTCATACCTTGCGCTTGTGCTTAATCCAAATGAGCCTATCAGTCAAACCTCCCTTTTCCACAGCCAAATGAGACTCACAGGGGCCTGTATTCTAGAGCGCCGCCACACAGCACTATAACTCAACACAGAGAACACCTTAACAGTGGAAACTTAAATGTGCATTGGCATATATGGATATTAGAAGTGTCAAGCCCAGTGATGTAGATTGGGTGCCATTCATAATTATGATATCTGATTTCGGCTCAGAAGGGACGCTCTAGAGGGAAAGCGGGGGGAGAGCACCAATATTTTAATGGAGAGGAGACAGGCTTCTCCCTCAAGGAACATCTTCACTGACAATGGCTGCTGGAAAATTGGGATTTATACTTCCTGTTTTCTATTAATATGGAGATGAATACAGGTGTTCCTGTGTCGTAAAATTAGTTTAGCTCTTGCAAATTGCAATTACACGTGTTGGGGGGAGAAAAGTGATGTCTATGCGCTTTCACAGGCAAGAGAAAATGTGAGAAAATTAGGAAAAATATCTAGATTTAAAATGAACATAATAACGTGTAATTCTATCCTCTCCAGCCCCCTCAGCCCTGTCTGGCAGCTGTACCTATTTGTTCTGGTGGTGGCTTAACAGACTAGTACACTTTTCCTCGCTGCTCATGCACGGAAAATAAGCTGTGAAACGTTTCCCTCTTCAAGGGGTGAGGACTTGGAAAAGGCTTCAAACCCGGATGTCATCCAAAATTCCCTGCTGCCCTCCTAAGGGGCTTGTGGAGGGCATTGTTGAGCAGAGGACACTGGTGAATGTACCAGCAAGGTGAGGTGGGGCTCAAGCACAGAAAAACCCCAAGCTAGCATCAGTGATCGGCTTATGGCTGGTGCAGATCCTGAGTAATACTTCTTCAAACCAAATAATCAATCACAGAGTAGATAATCTTGCTATTTGTAATCTCCAGTCAATGTATTTGTATAGCTCTAAAAAAAAAAAAAGAAGAAGAAAAAAAACCCCTCAAAAAACACTTGAACACTGTGGGAAATACATGGGAAATGGGATCCACTTTTCACGTTTTGATACCACTCTCACATCTGTATGGTAAATGTGAAGCTACCCCAGCAGGTGGTTAGCTTAGCTTAGCACAAAGGCTGGAAACAAGGGGAAACAGATAGCCTGACTCTAACAAAGCTGATGCTAACAAAACTGGTGTTTTTTAGTATCTTCATTAAACGTGACATTTTCCGCAGCACCCCTTCCTTCTTGGTTACGTTTAGGCTGGAGATATACGTACTGTTTAACCACGCATTCGCGCACACAGCCTGCTGGGTTTTGAATGACTTGTTCACATACTTGCCTTTGTACAACACATGTTACTTGAGGATCCCACTAGAGGGCGCACCAGAGAAGTCGGACGTATACAACAGGGGTCAGCAACCGTCACTGACAAAAGAGCCATTGTTGGCCAAAAAAGGAGAAAAAGAGAAATATTAGAAATATTAGAAATAGCTGACACTGTAATGCAATCTAGACTAATGTCACCACAGACCACAGCCTCTAAATTAAGAAAAGGGATTAAAACATGTCTGCAAAAGCCTCAACAAAAAGCTGAGACAACAACCTAAGTCTAAATTGGCGCACCCAAATTATTGAGAGGTCATGATGAACGCATTTGATTTTTACCTCTTCCAAGGAGGTCATGTTTTAGCCGATGTTTGTCTATTTGTCTGTTGGTTTGTGTATAAAATAACTCAAAAAGTACTTTTAGGATTTGGATTAAATTTTCGGACAATGTGTGTATTGGGATAAGGACCCGATGATCAGATTTTGGTGGTGATCGGTGATCCGGAACACCATCTGGAATTTATATTGCAAATTAATATTATTGCGTCAGTAACCATATTGCCTTCACTGACTGCTGCCATCTATTGGATGAAATACTTAATTGCCAGTGTACTCCCAAAAATACATGCCACCCATGACGTGCTAGCAGGTGGATTTTCATACATTCGGACTGAGCCAGGCTAGTTTCCAGTCTTTGTGCTAAGCTAACTGGCTGCTGGCTTTGGCTCCAAATTTAAGATCCTAGTCTTTTTCTATGCAAAAAAAACGCCAAAAATGTGAACGTTTTTCTTAATAGCATTGCCCACATTATAAAACAAGATAATAGTAAAAAAGAGCTTAATCTCATTACAACAATACAAAAACTTTTAGTATCAGTTGGTGCTTGTCCACTCAGTTTTTGTCACTAGCAGTTATTCAAGCTTAATCAGCATCAGTGTGTTTTCAGTTCCACAGTATTAGAAAACAAATGCGCCACTGATTTACAACAAGACATGCAAGCTGCAGCATTTACCTGGCAATGGGCTAACTTTCTCTCCACAGCCAATAGAGAGGCTCTGGTATTGAGGCGAGACATTAATTCATTGTGTCAACTTGTCCCCCTGGAATATTTATGATGCTAAATACATTTAATTAGGCACTGGAGCTCTGATGGGAGAGAAAATGCACTGTCAGTAAAAAAAAAAAGAAAAAAAGAAAGATTTTGTTACCTCTAATGCTGATAGGCTGGTAATGCTGCTTACTCATTCTCAATGACAGGAGGATGAAACACACTGCAGAGGGAATTTGAATCACTCAAAATCAGTTGTGGCATGTTCATTACAATGTCATCATAGCACCTGAAGAGGATAGTACAGACGCTTATAGAGAGGAGGAATATTATCCTGAGCAGGGTTTGGCGGGCCTAAGCAGCAGGTATTATTAACTGCCCTTCATTCAGACTTTTACAAAATATCAAGTGAAAGAAAATTCACAAATTGAGCAATAAGCTGGACGTGTGATGTTAGAGATAATGAGGATTATCTTTTCTTTATTTTCTTGTCAACTTTTACTAGAAAGCTCCGTTTATTGTGTTTTATGATGCAGTTCTTCATCGGCGCAATCCGCACCATTAATGTGATAATTTTAATAATTATAAAAACTAAATAAACGTATACTTTGTACTGCTGTAGTCTAGGTATAACAAAAAAGACAGGTTTTGATTCACTGGCTGACAGCTTGGAGTAAAGTGAGACATCATGTCTGTCTGTGATAAAAACATGGCTACAGTAAATAATAGCCAGTTTCCATCTTGACATCTGTCATCCGAGTGGAAATGGATGGGGAAATGACCAGCTCTCTATCGGCCGACTCTGACTGTGTCACTGGCTGAATGATGCAAATAGAAGATAATATCAGTGCTATACTGAATGGCATTACTCCAAATCTAATGTCATTAAAAGGGTGGGTATTAGCTCTGCTGTCTGGAGGTGGTGGTGGTGTGGGCTGCTCCGGCTTGACTGACACACAGATTAAGTGCAGTGACAGGGAGCACAATAAAGTCATCAGAGAATGTGACATGTCAGTTAGGGGGGGATGAAGGGATGAATTGTCACTCTCTGTCAGAGCCCATCCTCTCGCTTATCCATGATGTCCCATACACCACCGTGGGAAAACAGGACAGCACGGGCGCTTCAACAAATATTTATTCAGGTAGAGGACAAGTATACCCACTCAGGCTATCCTGTTCACTACAGCTTTGCAAATTTGCTCCCAGAAGAAGAGTGGATGATGGATTAAAAACTGTGAAGTGTCCACTTGTTTTTACCGGACATCACATGCAATATTTGAAGTGTGTTGGGAAAACAGCAGCAAACATCATTTTAAATTACTCTGAGAAACTTTTGTTTCACCCTGGCTGCAGATTACATAATTTGAATTCATTTTAAAGGCTGCCCCCTCTTAGTCAATTTGTTGACTAACTGGTCTCTTTGGTGTTAGTGATACTAGTTAGTCAATAAGTAATTTTTTATGCTTTTTACACACTTATTTCCAAGAAGCTTCTCAAGATATAAAGTGGTATTTTTGCATGATTCTTTGTGGAGAAACTCTGTCAATTAAATCAAGTAATCAATTACTCAACAAAATTATATTTGACTAAAAATGTCTCAAGTTGTGGACAGCCTGAGTGATATAAAGGTTGTCTTAAAAGAGAAAATTCAGTGTACATTTATAAAGGATGTCAGTATATTCCTCTTTAACGGAATAATTAATAAAACATGTATAATCAAACAGCTGCTTCAGTTATTGCATTATCAGCCTCCTCTCTTTGTAACAAATGAATAAATCCATTACGTACCGTTGTGTCAAGCTTCCTTAGGACCTCAGTGTGGGTTTGGAGATGGAGTATCCTTGGGATTTCACAGAGTATACAGTCTGACCAAAAGATGGCAATGTTGCAGTGCTGAATTCCAAATGAGTTTTCTCCTGGTTGGCCCCCCATCGCAGACCGGCCACTGCCTTCCCCTGCAGCACTCTTCCTCTCAAACTAGCCCAGAAATTTGTCATCCTCACAGGGTACAACTGCACTGAAGTGTAAGAATAACGTGAGAGTCGACCACTAAAGTTCCACCAGAAAAGTTGATTACATAGAGGTCGAATGAAAAGACAAAGTTTGGTGTGATAGGTTGAGGGAATTGGGCCACATGAATGCACTTTTTCCTCCTGTCATCCATTATGTGCTGCTTAGTATCCAATTAGTGCTTTGTCTCTGAGCACAATTTGCACTGTATAGTTATCAGGTACGTTTTTATCAGAATTTAACATTAATTTTTATCTTTTTTCTTCAATGCAAGTACTTTGTTCTGTCACACAGAGCAATTTTTGCAATTACGAATAAAGCAACTATTTTGTTCTTACATCCTGGCTCTTAAATACATTTACCATCACCTCCTGTATCGTGTCCATACATTATAAAATTAACTTTAGCTAGGTTAAGTGCTCTTTGCGCTCAGAAGATTTTCTTCTGAGTGTTTCTGAGTAGTTACAGTCAGTAGGAAAGCTTTTCAATGCATTTGGTGCAGCCAAACAGACACCCAGCAGGGCAGCAATTGGACAGCTATTATAGCACTAAAACACTTGCCGCTGTAAATGGATTATGAAGTTATGTCCTATACTGAAAGGGTTAACAGAACAGCTGAAAATAAATTGTCAATTTGCCACTCTCAACAAAATTACATCCTTGGTGGATGCTTCTAGAGGTAGATTAA
>CAFUXE010000633.1:534545-553220 GCA_903364295.1 Serranus cabrilla | reverse complement strand
AAAAAAGGTACACACAACAGTTTCACTAATTAAAGAATAGAAGGAAGTTGCAAAAAAAATAGTATAAGATTGTTTTAACTTTGCACACCTGGCTGCAGACTCTTGAGTGACACTTGTTTGCTGTGTTGTTTTGAAGCTAGCAGGAACAGAACTCTCTCCCATGGCCACTTTGCTGGTCTTTATTATTGGCTTATTGCCTTTAAGCTGTCACCACTCAGAGCATTTCTCCTCTCAGGGGATTGTCTTCTGGGACTCGAGAGAGAGCTCGGCTGGCTGGGACTACTCAGCTCTGTTGCACACTGCTACTGTGTCATGCTGCAATGCAATGTACTCACACTGCTTATTTTCCACTGATTTGCACATAAAACACCCTCTCTGACATTCAAAATATCAGTGTGAGGAGAACATTTTAATTTACAAAATCAGCTAATCAAGCTTTTTTTTATCAGGTGTATTTATGACAACATTTCCTCACTTTTGTTATGTTTTCTGTGATGGTATAAGACAGCTATTCCTCTGTTTGGAAACGCTTTGTTCCTTAAGCGTTCAAATTGCATCGTACAATAGGCTGTGGATGTTTTACTGCATAAGGTCAATACAGACGAAAAACACAAGAGCTGAATGCCAGTGGAGCCTCAGTCAGGTAGTCTCTTTGCCTTGGGCAACTGTTGTTTATTGGCTATTGCATTAAAGAGAAAGTGTGCCAGGTAGATGTTCAAATAAAAAGCCAGACCCGGAGAAAAAGCACAAATATTTGTAATTGAGGGAAGAAAATAAAAATCACATATGTGAGTTAATTCTTTTATTGATGCACGATTTAATGAAATATTCTGGTAAGCTAATAATTTATTGTAGTTTTTGTAAATAAAATAATTTCCAAGCTTTTGTTTTGAAAATGTGACAGGCGCTGAGGCACGATGAGAAATAGTTGATTTGAAGTGTATAGAAATCCCAAGATTTAGCAAGAGGCTGTGATTTTCTGCTCCCGAGCCTAATCCCACCATTCCTCCACCTCTCCTCTCTTATGCCAGTCACATTTTCTAATTAGCTTTCCCTGTGGAGGAAGAAGATGGATTATATTTTAATATCTGGGGCCTAAAATTAGTTTATATTTTAGCAAGTTAGCACTTCTAAGAAGTTGATTTACTCTTGAAGCTGTAAAACCCAGTGAGCTTGCAATTAATCATTCTCTTTGGTCTTGTTCTCAAGGAAAAAGAGGCTTCGGTGTCACAGGCTGGATCACAATAGGTAAACACCTAATTTACACTATTTAGAAATCACCTCTGTAGTATTGTACAACACATGACACTCGCTCCCTCAATTGTTCTGTCCTGCTCCAGTTATTAATTACAGCACACTTTTAACAAAGCGACATTGTCTATGACTAATCATCGACACAGAATGATTAAAGATGTTCCTCGCTTTTTTGTATTACTTGCTTCCCCTTCGCCTGCGTTCATTCATGAGCTACATGTCGCTGCCTTTTTTTCCCCCTTCTTCTTGGTCAAGAATTCGGTTTGCTGATATCCGATTACCAGCGTCCTGAGAGGCTTTCACAGGCCCATCCATCAAGACTAAGGGGTTGAGGGAGAGCCTCGACAATGCTGCTGCAGTGATGTAAAGCACTGAGGGATTCATGGTTATTAAAAGGTAAGCATGGTTTTATATAGAAGACTTGCCACGCAATATGACATCACGCGCTGCTCTCTGAAGGAACTTTATAAAGGTGACCGTGTATTTTTTTCCCCCAAAATGTTATAAGTTGGGCTGTCCTCGACTTCAAAATCTTAGTGGACAAACACTTATTTCTGACTAATTAATTTAATCTACAGATCTGCAAAACTAGAGTTCCCACACAAATAATTACACAAAATAATAATTTTAAATCTTGTGTTTACCAGAGATGTGCTAGTAAGTTTCTTGCAAATAAGGCATTCAGTTCAAAAAATGATTAATCAATTAAAGAAACCACAATGAGCTAAAGTAAAGTACCCTGTTTCTGCAAAACCTCAAAGGGCTATTTTTCCTTTAAGATAAAATTCATCTATTCAAACATGAATCTCAAATTTAAATCTGCTATAAAGTGACACCTACCAAGCTCTTCAAAAAGGTTGCAATAAAAAAAAAAATCACAATATGGCATGAGTGAAATGTGCTTGACAGCAGAGCAGGAGCATGGACGTGTTCTCAGCCCTCCCTCTCAGCCACACAGTGTCTCCTAAGCCTGGATCTGGCCTGGCTTTGGAGTGCTGTTTGGTGACTGGAGGTATAGAACGGTGTCGGGAGGATCATCACTGGCTCTCTCCCAGGGAGATGAGCAGCATAGGCCAATTTCATATGCGGGGCTCGGCCCCTGGGTCTGAGTGGAGGTGGGCTGGGTCCACCCAGTATCCTGGCTTCATTAATCATCCCGCCAAGGCTTACCGGCAAACCCCCTCTCCGCCCTCTCCTAGACAACCCCTCGGATTACACAGAGCCAGCGAAATGTCAGCCCAAATCTGAGTCTTGATGCAGATAATCATTTCAATAATATTTCTCCATTTGTGCCCCTGATGCCAGGGGAATAAAGCTTTTCCACTGTCAGGTAGCATAAGACTACAGTTGGTGGGAATACTTGACTCTGAGCCAGATGGCTTAGCCATGCTTGCAGCATATGTTCAACAAGCAGTCCTGTGCCAAGCACGCATTAGGTTTTTATTAATTTGAAGCCGGCAGGAATGCATACGTATATATTTATGTGATCCCACCACTCCTCGCCACCCCTCAACCCCAGTGCTCGCTTTAGAAGTTAACTAGACTCTACTGGTGTCTGCAGCAGAAAAAAAAATGTCATCATAGTTTTTAATAAGTAATAAGGTATTTACAGTGCCACTTTTCTAATATTACCGGAAAATATGTATTAGCTAGATATTATGTTGGAGAAAATTTAATTACAATTACAACATTTTCCTCCTTCCTCTGGCCTTTTTTAAAAATGAGAATGAGTAATCAAGGGCAATTATAAAGTATATTTATGGCTCTGATATCTGCCATAGTGGCGTGGGTTGTTACAAAGCAAATTACCATTTAGATGCATGAATATGCTTGGGTCCAAGACAAAAGAAACAGTACTGCATGGGAGGGCAAATTTATTCATTACCACTAAGTTGAACTTCCCTTTAACAGCCCTGTGCTCTGCAATCCTGGGAGTTCTTCTCTCAGTGACTTATGGTAGTGCAGGGGGAGGGGGGACGGCGCGCCGAAAATGTCAATAGAAATAGTAAGTGTGAGAGGGAAGGCTTGCCTAATTAGTGCCCATTTAGATTTTATGACGGCTCTGAGATCTGCTCTTCCTGACAGAGAGCACTATAGTTGCATATTGTCCTAGCCTGAGGGAACCATAGGAAAATCCAGATTTATTGTACCTATCATACCAGCATATTTCATTTGCCATTATGAGGTGCCATCTTGCAATGATGCGAGATTATTTATTACAGATTAAATTGTGGGACCTGGGTGGTTGAGGAACATTTCAAAGTACCATTCCTCTTATTAACTTCTTCATTATCTGCCCCACTGTGATCTAAAAGCTCCCTCCTTCCTACCTGCGTTAACAAATACATTACTGATTGGACAATGCCTAACTGTTTTTCTACTCTCTGCATTTGTTTCCCAACATTAGTGCTGGTGCACAACACAACTCATCTGTTCGCTCTACTTAGGGCAGACTGTGATTTCATTAAGCCTAATTTCACGAGGAGAAGTTTCTTTTGTTCAGGTCGACGTTTGAAGCCATACAAAGGCAGTTTCGTGCACGGTATTATTCCTGCATGTGAATCATAAAAACATTGTGCAGTAACTTGGGTTTTAATTACATTTAGAATTATATTTATGTCATAAGAAGTATGCTACAGCTAGACTCTCTGCTCATTCTTGTCTTGACGCCTGAGTGTTTTTTATACATTTTGTGTATTAGATGGTGTTTATTTACTATGTCCCTTAAACCCCAGGATGTTGGCATTTATCCTATTTACACATCAATATTATATCTCCATGAAGGCCCTGAGAGTTGCATTTAAGTCATTGTGCAGGGTGGTATTAAAATGTACTCCATACTGTGAGGGGAGCTCGTCAGGGAATAGCTGGGCCCTGGACTCCCATTACCCAGCATAAAAGTGTCAGCCACTTTAATTACATTCATGCCTTCCCCAGTCCGTTTTACTGCAGCCGCAATCAGATTTCATGCACAGATCTCATGCCTCTGTCTCAACCGTTTGGACATTGCTGGTGCCGAGGATCTAACGTGATTTTTAGATGTGGTTTTCTGTCTGTCTACTCATGATATATGACTCAGAGTCGTGTTTAGAGGTTAGATATTACAGGTGTTCACAGCTGGTCATGGATCTTCAGTCACAGGCTGCATGTCTGCTGCTCTGAGTCTCAATGTGAATTTGAGTATCTGTCCCTGGGATTGTTGATTAAGTTGGCATACCCAGCCACTAAATATCAGTGCACCCCACTGAGAGTGCAGGAATTGGTTGTATACAGGACACCCTCACGGAGAAGGGTGACGGCGGAGGGGGGGAGGAGGGGTGGCGAAGGGAGGGGTCAAGTTCCAGCGGTCAGACTGTTAGCGAGCGCAGAAGAGGCAGTGTCACTTACTGTTTCACGGGGAAGCTTCCTGACCTTCTAGGAGTGAAAGCGAGATCCTCTCTTGTTTATACTCAGCCATGGATCAGTGCGTGGAATATGTCTACATCCTCTCAGCCAATTTCACACAGAGGAGGCGCAGTGTGGGCGGCCGACACAAGCCGTTTCCCCTGGACGATGAGGCCCATCCCTCACGCACGTCCTCTGTCTATGACTGGAGGTGTGGAGACAGACACAGACAGAGGCACTCTACTGCTCCACTGGGCCACAGAACTATCCCGTCCCCGGGGACCCTCATGTGGGGACCCGCCTCTGACTCTTTATTTAAGACACAAGAAGCTCGCTGAGCCAAACAGCAGTGAAATAATTAAGAGATTTATTGCTTTGATAGCCTTTCTAAGATGATTGTTTACTTGTTATTATTAAGATGTACCGTCAAATCAGCCGATGAACTTCGATATCAGCCAGAATTTGCCTTGTTGACTGCACTCAGCCTGTTAGCAAATAGTGACATATAAATTCACTGATGGCAGTGGCCGGCGTTAATCTGATGTTGATCAGATGTTGTGTTGATGGTGGTCAGACAAAACTATCCTCTATAACACAAGACTGAGGGACACAAAAGGTGTAAAAAATCACAACAAAAACAAGTTCCACAGCGGTGCATCACTACTTCTAAGTTCATTTCTGCACGTCAACATGTCAAGATGTATGTTACTACTTTACTGAGTTGGCACGAAAAACAAAATAACAAAACCAAACAGCATCAGCATCTACTATTAGACAAATAATATTTTAAACAGCCTTATCAACCCAGAATTACACAGCTGGAGCTTTATATGTTCTATTTCTGTACATTTCAAGTGCTTTTTGCAGTTTTTTCCAGATGCAAGACAAACAGGAAGGCAATCTAGGCACTCCAAAATATAAGGAAAAATATCGAACAAGGAAGGAAATATAAAAAAAGCCGTAATTATAGCTGCTAAAAGCCAAATGCAACATGCATCGGAGAAGAGAATCTTCTAGCACTGAACAGTGAAATGGTAAAAAAAATCTTGTAGCGCCTCAGCTAAAAAACCCTGTTTTGAAATGACAAGGGAGCGAGTCCATCTAAAGGTAATTTATAGGGCGAATAAGTGGACATAAAGCACTCAGGTGAATTATCAGAGAAGCCATTAATTACCTCTAATGATTTGAACGTGACAAGCACATTTGCTATAAAAAGTATTTATGATGCACATTAAGGTCAAGCTTTTCTTAAAACTAAGATTCCTGTGTGTATCTGCTGTTGAAAAAATAAGCACAAAACAATCCTCCAAACTCTTAATTAGAAAATAAGGGATTTGTGGCTCCATCCAATTTTGCATTAACAATCAAAAGGTAATCAAACCTCAGTCAGTGATCCCACTTCAAAGCCACACACTGCTCTTGGATGAAGCCTCTTCACTTCATGCCCAATTGATCTAATTACATAAAGGGAATTTTCTCTCTCTGTCTCTCTGATATAGTGGCTCCTGTTAGATCCGGCTGTTCAGTTAATTAAGTCTTCATTCTTTATCACAGTGGTGGACCTGAGAAGACCATCCACTCTCTCCAGCTCCGTCTTTTTCAGCGCATTGTCTTGTTTTTCAGTCCAGCTAGAGGTGAGGCGCACCACTGTCCTGTGTTCCTCCGTGCCGCTCGCCTTGTAATCAGCGACCCCTGTTTCTCAATTATGGGGTGTGAATTTGGGCTCTTTGGTGACCTTCTCCCAGTGATCCTACTACTGACCCTTCAATAAGAGCGCAGCCTTCCCACCACTGCTTTGTGTGTTGCATCATATTTTTTTTTCATTTGTGGGATCTTTATGAAGAGGGAAATGAAAGGAAGCGGGTCACTCGTGTTGTGTTCTCACATCTACCCACTTCAGAGGCACTGAACAGGGGCTTGGTGTTTACTTTGATTCTATGTAGGGTACACCTTAAGTTCAAGGGTTGGAGGGCAGGAAGCATCACTCTCTTGTAGGTAATCATATACAGCTTTGTGCTCCTTGTACCCCGACACTGAGGGTGGCAGCTTAAAGGCTGTCTGGAGCCTTGTTCCACCACCGGACCACACTTTTGATATCCGCAGCAGCAGCAGCAGCAGTGGCGAGCTTCCTGTGTGTGATCCAGGAGGATTCAGCTCAGCTCAGTGTTGATGTACAACTCGTCTCTGTAGCCGACCACTTTTTTTTATGTACCGCACCTCATTTCTAGCACTCCACGGTTTTAAGATGACATATTAGCCAGCTCCGGGGTGGTTAAAGGTGATGCAAAGATTACAGCTATTTACTGAATTATCTGTCTGTGAGACTACCCTCATATCTCTGCATATATTACCTTGAGCTTGAGTTTAAAGAGCGATTGCTCAGAACAAGGAAGTTAAAGAGGCAATTACATAATGAAATGGGCCATCAATTCTGCTCGTGGCCTTTTTCTCTTTGAACAGAGATGGCCCAGATATCCCTGGTTTAGCTGACCCAGTAGAAGTACAACTGTTTGTATTAAACTCTCCTTTATCAAGGGACTAAGAAGCAGCACGGGTCTGTCTGGTTTCTATCTCCGTTTCCGTAATTCAGTTATTAATTACCCTTCCTCTCAGAGCAGCAGCGGCCATTGTATTTACAGTGTTTCCATGGTGACCCTAGCCGATTTATAAGGTTTGTGTCAGTATTAAGACAAGACCTGTATTCAAATGGCCTCCATCTAAATATAGCAGTGTCTCATAATGTGAGGGTTATTACAGTGAAATTAACACTGCTCCATCGCAGCCTGGATTATATTACAGACTTGTAATATTCAGCCGTACTACTGTGGAAATGTAGCAAAGAAAGAAGCTTTAAGGGCTTTATTGCATAGTTTGTATTCAGATATTACTGATGTCAAATATTTATATTGTAGATTATATTATACTCACTGAGGAATAAATTATATGTAATTATATGCATTACATTATATGTAAAACACAATGGATTTTGAGCCAGTTCACTTTATTTTGGAATACAATAAATTCATGATATTTATTAAGAAATGATGAGTATATCATAGATAAAAACTGTCACAAAAACTGTGAATTATGTGATAAGTTATTATGGTTATTATTTATTAAAATAAAAGTACCTATAATTTCATTTAACCACATTGTACGATATATCAATAAATAAATAATAAATACCATTAAACATTTACTATGCCATGCATTAATTGGTGGTAGAAAAAGTAATTATCTTAATTATCTTATTAATCTGACATGACTAATGTCAAATGCTCTATTAAAAAAAATTGTTAATTAAAAGTGTTTATACGGTAATAATATATAAAAAACAATGTACTTGTCTTATAACATAAAGATTCCCTTTCGTTTGCTATATCTAGATGTTTGTTATGCAAATCTACAAATTAAAAAAGAAAGATTTACGTATTAGGATGAAATTTTAATGTTAGAATAAATGAAAAAAAGTCATTTTTTATTATCATTAATCAAAGTTTTTTGTACTTACTGTTTGAAAAGTTACTGAAACATTAGTTAGCAAATATGCATAACAGAGAAAGTTATTAATTGAGCTATTAATGTATTATATTTTAAATTATATTATCACTGTAATTAATTAAGAAACTATAAAACCTTGATTCCAAAGAAGTTAGGACGCTGTGTAAATAAATGTAATTATATTTACATAAAGCAAAGGTCTATCAGTTTGAACATTACATATATTGTCTTTTCAATTGAATTGTCAAAAAGGATTAACAAATTACCACAATATAATTTATTTATTTAAGACAATGTACCTACTTTTTGGAATGGAGATTGTAGATAATTACATTTTTGCACCAAATTACATAATTTGAACAATTTAAAAAGTAACTACTGTACTGTGCAATGACGTAGATATAATGAACTTTACATGTTCCTATAACTTTCTGTCGATGGAGGCCACGCGGTACCAGTAGATACACTGCAGGTAGTAACAGTAGGTGTACTCAGTGTTGTGGCTTTAGTTTGTCCTTCTGGTGTGGAGAGTCAAAGAGTAAGATAGTCCGCGGCTCTTATTCGGGCCCAAACAGGACCCACACCTTCTGTCACAGCCTCCAGCCCTGGGCCCGACGGCAACCTGCTGCCAGGCCTATGCGCGCTGCCAGTTGTAGTTTTTAATTGGCCATCTGGGGAAAGCTGGATCTAGTGGCTGGATATTAATCAGTAAATTAACCCAGCCATAATACAGCTCCCTCCCAGTGGAAGCCCGGCAGCTGTGGGCAGAGAAAGAGAGAGCGGGAGCGCGAAAGAGAGATGAACCATAGGCTGGAGAGGCTGAAAAGGGAGGCTCCCGAATGGGCTGGCCCGTGATTGAACATTTCCTCCGTGTCCCTTGCCACGTTCCCCTGTCTGCAGCGCCGCTGACCCCCAATTTGTGCGACAATCACATGGAGGATTATCTCCAGCATGTCAGTGCAGATGTCACAGGTACTTCCTCTCACTAAGGACAAAGCTGCAAATTCAGAGCTAAAGCTTGCTTTTCTGGCCAAAACTGACAATTGTATTGAAAGCTGGAGTGATTGGAGGGAGAGTGCTCGACAAAAGTTCAGGGGGAGGTTACTTCTGCAAGGTCTTTCTGTGTGGAGAACTGTTGTGTGCATGTGTGTGTGTGTGTCATTAGTGTGTGTGACTGACTGGAATTGCTGGTGGTCCCCAGAGTTAACCAATTAAAAGGCTAATGAATATACAACAGCTAATTATTACAAGTAAGCTAAATTATCATATTAGCCTGCGCTTACAGTTTCAGCATTGAGTTTGGACATACTGAGACTAGTAACTGAATTAGCACACATGCTAATGAAATTAACTATGTATGCCATTCACTGTTAAATGGAAGAACAAATAATTGTGCTATTATGGTTATTAATGCACAACAACATAAACAAGGTGATGCTTTTGTGATATTGTTATATACTTTTGGGTGGAAAACATGGATGAAACGTCCAGTTGTGGTGGTTTCTCATGCAAATATACAGTATATCTTCTGAAAATAAGTTGAGAAGCCAGATATTGCTAATATATTGAATTAAATACCTAAAAAATTAAGTACATTTGTCACATTCATGAAAAAACCCAGTAATTCATAGGAAATAGATAGAAAGCAGTAAAGGACTTCATAATAGAAGATCAAGAACAAACCAAATTGCAACACTAGAGGTTACCATAATAATAAAAACTCCTCTTTTTAAATGTTACTAACTCCAATAACACAAACAGCACTCTCTGCCGGCCATTAATCGACTGCAGTAAAATGTTCTTCCTCATAAGAATACAGCACAATCTCTTTTGATGAAACATATCCATGAAGTCCTGCTCATTCATTTGCAACATTACCCACATTGCCCTGACACAGCCAAGATATCATAGAGTTAGCTACCTCTGGAGTAACAGTAATGCAGCTGTCTCCCAGGATATAACGTCATATATCAGCCAACCCCAGAGTTTAGCAGAAGTATTGTTTCACAAGAAGAATGCCAGCTTGAGAGATTTCCTACACAAACTAGCGCTGTTTATCCAAATAAAATGTCAGATAAATGAGTATTTATATGATAAAACCAGCCCCTTATTCAAAGGACCATTCATGTTAGATCCCAGAATGCTGGATGAGGATCTCTAAGTTGTATCATTCTGAACCACAGTGGTTCACGTGGTCCGACAGCCTCGGCATTCAAAAAAACAGCATAGCAGCGGATGTCACAATACATCACAGGAAAGCAATGTCAACCACTGACCCACTCTACATCTAATATATTCATGCATAGCAAACACAAAGACTCAAACCTGTGCAGCGTATGCCATCTGACCCTGCGGAGAGCTTTTATGGTGTGATGTCATCACGCCCCATTGTCATAAATGAACCACCTCACTTCTCCGCCTGCCTGTCAATAAATTTTCAAGGGGCCTCAGTCATACGTCCCCACTCTACTGTGCTCTAGATGGACATGAAATAATTGCCATGCAAAGAGTTGCACGTTTCCCTTTCTAATTTTAAGGGTCAACAGCATTTTAATACAATTTTAAACACACACACAGTGTTTTTTATGATGCATGTACAAGCGGCTTTTGATAGCTTAACCAGCCAAGCATGGTTAAAGAGAGAAACCATTGCAGCTGCTTCCAGGACCCACTTAATTTAGTCCCCTGACCCCGGTTCACCTGAGTCTGCATGGAAATCATAATGCAATTCAAGTGTGAAGAAAAATGATATAGTGTGTATTTACCCCAAATATTTATGCAGGGCCTACTAACAGTCATGCTTACTCCTAATAAAGGGAAAGTGATGCCTTGTAACACTGGCGGTGCTGGGTTGCTGCTACAGTGCCTGAGGCCATTGTTTCCTCCATTATCATTTTCATTGGATTCTATACAGGGCGCTGTTTCCAGTGTTTACAATGCCTGCCTCATATACTGTAGGCCTTAGGTGTTTTACAGAGCCCTTTTGGATATTGAGAGATTTCTGTTAGAAATTTTGGCTTTATTGTCAATAAAAAGTCCACAGTGTAGTGTTATCTATTTATTTATTCATTATTTAATCTGAGGGACACATGAGGCCCATGTTTCAATGTATCCTCGTTCAGTTGTATGTGCAATAGGTTATGAAATATGACCGTTTTATTTAATATTGTGAAACGTTCATTGTTTTAAACACATTAACATTGTGAAACTTGGTTAGGATAATTAAAAAAAAACACTGCTTGGGTTATAATGACTAATTCTGCATGTAAATAGGTGAAGTAGCTACATAGCCGTATGGAAGTAAACTTAGAAGTATGAATGCACCGATTTTGGGCCCATACTGATGGTAAAACTAACAATTCAGCCAGTGTTGATTTTGCTGTTAGTCACTGCCCTTTTTGTGTTTGAGAAACTATGAAATCTTCATTTAAAAAAAGCAATAACTGTTTTAGAGGATTGTTTTTTCAGAATCCGACCACCAATAGCCAAAAAAACATTTAGCCAGTGCAAAATAACAGATAAACATTGGCCAATGGCATCAGTGAATGTCATTTTATTTGCTGATGGACCGATGGCAGTCAACAAGGCAAATATCAGTCAATGATCAAGTAGGAAGATATATATTGGTGCATCTCTAGTTAAGTGCACTTACATTATGTACATTGTCAGGGACATGAACACTGGTCTAATGAACTAAAAAACTGTAAAAAACTGTCCCAAATTTGACCCATTCAACCACCTCATCCCTTTGCAGACTTCCTCCTTTGCTGCAGTCATAAAGACTACGGCCGCTAGAAATGGCTGCCAAGTAACAAATGTCAATATGGGTCATAATAAGCTGCGCCACCAGCCCCATAATTACATGGGTTATATATGAATTATCATGCATTACTTTTGGTAGGTACAGTGACTGAGAACAGCCTGCATATTTACAGGAATGCTGCTGTAAAACTGCTATTCAACCGCAAAAGGCGCAATAACAACCTGAATGGTACCCAACTGAGGAAACAGTGATTTTCTATTAGTGCGTATGATCTCTAGGTGTTTTTTTTCTTTTCCTACCATATTCTTCTGTCCGCTCAAGGTTGCAGTTCACTCAAACTGACAGCTGCTGCGGGGGTCCAACAATGTGTCTATTGCTCAACATCCCCACTATCTGCTGACCTGATGATACCACGCGCTACCTGAGGGATGAAAAGTGGAAAACACAATAGGATAAAAGAGGAAATCCTGTGTACAGTTAAACCTCTGAATTGGATTGTTATTCTGCAGTTCAGTTCCTTAAGAAGTGTGTCAATAGCTATTAGCTCCCTAACAAGGGGATCAGGTGAGCCCTGTACCGGCGAGGCAAAGCTCCCCGAGGCACAATCATGTTCTATATTTCCAGAGAGGAGGTCTGCACTGTACTGCGGGCAGCAATCTTCCAGAGGCCTATTAGACTACTGTAGCTGTATAAAGAGTCAAGCAGAGAGGGTGTCTCATCAGTGCTGATAACAGGGTATCTGGTCAAGTCATTAGCTCTCCTCTTATTGAATTCCTCCAGCCAAATAGACCAAATGAAGCTAAATAAAGCTATAGATGGTGAGGAGCCTACAGCCCATTAATATGCTGCCACCTCGCTCTCCTCCTCCTCCTCCGCCGCCGCCTCCCAGAGCCGCAGACACGCGCTGCCTTTCTCCCGTTCTTTCTCACTTTCTCCTCACATTCACACTTTTCTCTCCTTCTATCCATCTCTTCCTTTCCACTCTCTCCTCCTCTGTCATTCTCAGCTAGTCTCTCCCTCTCTCCTTTCCCTCCCTCACCTTCTTCCTTCCCTTCCTCTCTCCTCCCTCACTTTCTCCTTGTCTGGGGGCCCTAATGGCGAGCATGTACAGCAGCTCTGACACCGTCACATCTGCTGGCAGAGAGGGTCTCTCCCTCACCACACAGCCTGCTAATGAGATCTTCCCCCATTTAATTAATACCATAAGAATTTTAATTCTGACTGAATCAATTTAATGTGATGTGATTTTGTCAGCTCTATTCCCCAAGTAAGGAAAAAAACAGAGCGGGCCCTGATGCTTATTACATACATCATTTCACGGGCCCTGCATTCCCTGCTGACTTAAACAAATTCTAATTAAGACTAATTAAAGCATCATTTATGAAAACGCTTGTGATAGTTATGCAAACATTCTGGGTGGGTATGCTCTGCATGATAATTACCCCCCGGTTTAAATTAAGACCTGCTCCCTGGCAATTATGCTAGCCACACACCAGCACCTCATGGAAAACGTTCTTTATTCAATTCCTGCAATTAAATGTGAGACCTGGCTCCTGAACTATCCGCTCAGAATGCATTTTATAAGAAGAAAAGGATGATTATGCATTGTTGTTTTTCCCCCTCTGTCAGGTGGAGTAAATGGAGCCAATCCAGCGTTCTGTATCAGAGTTACATTAGGGTTAAAGTGATGATCATAAAGCAGCCAGCGGTGACTGATATGCGAGGTGACACCCGCTGCCTTTGGATGAGGTGATTAGCCTGTGTTTTCTAGGTGCGTTTTTGTCACATTAGTGCTGGTTAGGCAGATGTGAGCAGATGCACTGTCTTAGATCTCCACCTCCGCTCACCACTGGCTCTCACTGAATTACTTCAGACACACAGCACGCCTACAACTGTACACTATGTTTTTTTTGTGCGTGCTGTGCCTTAATTTGGCTCTTTTCTCAGACCAGAGTTAACACCTTTAAAAAAATGTCTGTGATCTTAAAAGAATATTTGAAGTGGGTCTAGCTCAGTGGATAAAGCACAACACGACCAAGCTTAACAGCTGGACTCAAACAGTCACACGATCTCAGGTTTAAACGTGGCCATGATGGTGGATTCATGGTCACATGGTTAGCATTGTGAAACAGAACTACTTGGTCAAGTTTAGATACTGAAACTTCTTCTGCCTGCTCCATACACGGACTTTGTCGCTCTTTATACTACATTAGCAGACTTTCTCCGTTGTTACTGACATAATTACTATGGTTACTAGAGGTTACTATGGAACAAAAAAGTAAATATGGGTGGTATGTAGGCAACCTGTACAGCTGTTGGTTGAGGATGGTCTGGTAAAGTGTAAAAATAACAATTTGCTGTTCAACGATTATTAACTGTCTTTAGGACGTCTTGGTGGAACAAGCTGAGACTCCGGGAAGTTACTAATCTCAGCTAAGAAGTACTTATAACCTCCCATAACCCTATTTTGATGATTCTGACAGGGACAGGCTAGCAGTTTCCCCCTGTTTCCAAAGTTTATGCGAAGCTAAGTTAGCTAGCTGCTGGCTACATGTGACTGGTATTAAACTTCTAACTCTATGCTCTAAAACAAACAAGCTTACTTCTCTAAATGTTCGACTTTTCCTTTAAGCTCTTCAGGGGGAGTTGTAAAAAAGCATTTATCTAATCTGTATATTGCTGTGAACTATGCAGTCAGATGTCAGCCTCCCTGTTACGTACAAGGCAGAGGAATGGTGAAAGCACATTATGAGAGCAGGATTTCCCCTCTTTAAATGAATGTGCTGATCCAGTTGCTTATGTCAGCTGGCTGTTAATAGACATCCTGCAGAACGCTGCCTCTTTATCAGGCTTTCAGCAGGAGTTTACCGTGTGACGTCATTACACCTATCAGATCTGTTGATACGGCAGCACACTCCCAGCAATACATTGTTTCACAGAGGACCAGGCTATTCTTACTTTACTGGCTCTATTTAAAGCCCTGGAGCCATATTAATGACTGTGAAACTGTGTGAGTTCTCTGTCAGTAGTTTAAATAACATATTTTGGTTGATCAGCTGTCTTTTGCATGCGTGTCTGGTTGAATTCAAGAGTCATGTCGCATGCACAGTGGTGGAAAGTATCTTGTACAATTTTGAGTTACTTGTACTTTACTTGAATAATTCCATATTCTGCTACTAATAGATTACGATTTCTCTTACAAAACAAACAAGTTGATTATGTTGTTTGAATGTGAAGTAGCTAAAATTAACTCCACCATGACCAATTAAAACATTCAAGTTTAAGGTTAAATAAATATGTCACCATAATTTTTCTTATTATTTCCCCCAAACTAGCTAACTAACTTGTTTCTTGAAGACTTCTTGCAAGTCTCTACACTGATCAGAGGATCCAAAAACAGAAAATTCTTGACAAATTGAAGTAAATGTTTTCACGCAGTATAATCAAAGTGTCATTTATCTAGTCATAAGCTAAGTTCTTCCCTATCACATGCATTTTCACTAGAATATTTCTATTTAAAACTTCTCCCACAACTGTCTCACCCTTGAACGTGCATGCTTTGAGTCCATGCGGGTCCAGACTGGTACTTCAGATCATCCAGGATTTACTCCATCTTTGGATTCCCCGTTCACTGTGGAGGCAAGTGAGAAAAACAAGGTTTTCTTCAAGAATTGAAGGTAACATAGGGTGGATAAATGAAATACAAATGGCCATTTTTAGGGTAAAGTATTCCTTTAAAGCATACTAATCATTATGGTCCTGTAATAAAATTATACTAATAGAGGCCAGTCTACAAAAATAAGTACTTTTAATACTTCATGTATATTATGATGCTAAATCTTCCTGAATGCAGGACTTTTCTTGGTTTGCTGTCACTGTTTAACTGGCCACTCATTACATACATCTTCCATGTGTTAAAGCTACAAGATACAAATACTTTGATACCTTATGTGGAGCTTTACAAATAAAGCTATGAACAGATGTGAAGCTCTATATGTGTTGTGGTAATTCATCATACTTTTAAATGCTTTTAATAAAGTTATGGCTTCACTGCGCTCAGATGGCTCGACGCCGTGGTGTTGTTTATATGTTTGCACAACACTTATGACTTCTGTCATGTTTGTTTACTTCTCTCGGTGTGTTCGATTTTGGCAACGGCGCAGCATTATTGCGTTTTACTTCATGAGAGGCAGCTGGTTCAATAAGATGAGGAAAAAAAAAAACAGGCCCTATTCCCAAACCAGTTGCTGGTGAGGTTGAGGGAACTGGAGCAGCAGGGAGCAGACCCCGCTTCCACCCACGTCCTGTTTTGCGTGCGCTGCCTCTCCCTGTACATGCAGATGGCACAGCGCTCCCAGATTTCATTTGAGGTAATCTAATCCCTCCACTGCTCCCTCTAGAAAGGAGGAGTATTAGCGGCCATATGTCAACCAGATTTGTCAGATTATTCATTACAATTAATTGCTGTTCCACTTAAGGCCTTTAAGGCTGTGAATTGCTCCGAAATCTATTGCAAACACAAAAATTATGAGTAAAAGACTTTGGCCCTGTCATTCAAATTTCATGCTGACCTTTAGCGGAGCCTGGCTTTTCTGAGGGAGTGCAGGAGAGAGAGCCTTTCTAATTGGTGTTTCTTCACCCTTTTTTTTTTTATTTTCCATCTACAGGTAGAGCGTCTGTCTCTATTGACAAGGAATACAGGGAAGACTGTTGTGCCAGTCCAGAGTGATTACACCGACTGCCCACTGAAGTCCACTGTTCACATTTTGTTGCAGCGCCGGCTCCCTTACTATACCTACATATCGGTTATATTCACATGTGCAATTTGTTTTGCTTATTGTTGGGATGCAGTAACACCATAGTTAGCTTTCTGCACACTGTACACTGTCAACTGAATTTCAATGTGGACCTTTTTCGAAGGTTGGCTGCAAGGCAGCCTAATAGCCACCTGAATTAATGTGCTGTCCAAGGATATGAGCCATAATACTTTGGTGATTAATGTTTCACTGGTGCTCTGCTTCCATAGTTAGGGCTCAGACCCCAGAGATAAACTATTCACTACATACTCAAATCACATTCAACCAGCACACAGAATCACACTGAACTCTAAATCAGATTTTTTATTTGTGTAGTTTTTTTTTTGTGTGTGTGGAAAATCTGACAAAAAAATATTGATTTTAAATCCTATTAGCTCAAATCACACCAAGTAGTCCTTGAGGAAAAAGTCACAGCAAATTACAACATTATGATTGACTATGATTATGATTGAAATCCGTGGGGCTGATTCATTGCTGATGATGTATTTTGGTTAATTATGGAGTAAAGGCACTAGAGGAGTGACTTTAAGCCTGTCTGATTGGCCCACTTAATTGTGCTTTATGAGACGGGGCTTACCACGCAGGGCTTAGAGACTCAGTGTTAGGGCTGAAGTAGGAGGAGAAAATCTCTCCCAGGTCATATTACCCAGGCCAGAGTTAATGAGAAGGTGGAGGTAAGAGAATCCATCACCATATCAATCTGCACCACCTCTCCTTTCACCTCCGCTCCGACTGTTTTTTATCTTTTCCACATTAATCATCATTAGTATGATACAACATTGTCATAATCCTTGTTATATTAGCTCTACGTGGTTTATCTTCTGTTACTGAGGAAACTAATAACACAGAGCTATTGTTTAACACACTTTCTACACAGCATACTTTGCTTTATATAATTTCTATTATTGTGTATGATTCAGAAAAACCAGGCCGATCTATTGCTCGTCATTAATCACAGACGGGAGCATCCATAAACCTCTGTCTTGTTTCTTATTGTACTCGACGGCTCAGGCTGCCTCGAGTGCCTCAGAGCAGCTCGATGAGATCTCGTATCCACCTGTATATTGGGAAAAGGAGGCGTTGAAATATTTCAGATTCCCCTCTATACTCATGGTGCCCGGCGGATCGATGCTCTAAACGCCGGTTGCCTGGCCTCGTCTCATCACTGTACTCCTGCCGACTGACACATCCTCATTATATTACAATACGGTTGCCACTAAAGGTCATTCTCCCAGAACATAATCACACACAATCAAAACCACAAACTTCATATATCAAGGAGACAGTAAATAGCCTCAGGGTTTATTTTCTACTGCCACAGAAATGCTTTCGGTCTATTCATTAGCTGAGGTCGGGGTGACTTGAATTAAGATCTGATGGCACATAAAGATGACGCAGAAAAAATCATTTTAGAGATGGGCAAAAAAAAATTTAAACTGACTTTTTCACATGTCATAATTCTAAATATTCCTACTTCTGCCTGTGCTTATGATCTATTTGTAGTCGGGCTGTCACAAAAGCAGATTTTTTACTACACGATTATTGTGGTCAAAAGAAACCATGATACTATCGCAATATATATCAAAAATTGAACAATGCTGTGAGTCTAATTCATCTTCTACTTTGTTTTTTCTCCTTTTTGGCAAATGAATTAGAGTAAAAACTCAAACGTACAGAGGTAGAGAAAGAGTCTGTAACTACAACATAGCGAGAACAGAAGGAGGCACTGGATTCTTTAAATGATATGGTCATATGTGTATTATTAACATGAAATCAATACCCATAATTTGAAGCAGCGGCTAAAATCTATAATTTAATCTGATATCTCTTATTTAATGCAGGTTTTAGCCATTTATCAGGTTACAGTCATTCAAAGACAGGTCTGTTGTGTCCGAGCTCCTAATATTTTCCTTCCTGCTCTGTGAGGAGCAGGTTGTCAAGAAAAGAAGTGTCAAA
>CAFUXE010000633.1:504847-534504 GCA_903364295.1 Serranus cabrilla | reverse complement strand
GCGGAAACATACCCCTCTCCTCCATATTACCATAATGAGGAAAACACACTTAGTGGGCCATGACCTGATGTCATCTGATTATACCCATGATTAATGATATCCTTTTACCAAAACATGCCACTACTGTAAGTGTCTGGGATTAAAAGCAGCAGATGGTAATGTATTCATGCTTCCAGTAACGTGTTCTTATATCCAGTGTGTGTTTAATATTTGCTCTGATGCATTGTTTTTAATGGAAATCTTCCAGGATATTTTTGACTCTGGTCCATTTACATTTCTGCATAAGCTTGATGTGAAGATGTTGTGTCTGTGTGTTTGTTATGGGCTATAAATGGTACGAACAACCAGCACCATCTGTTAGAATTAGAGAAATTCAGTGTGGATACATGTGCACATTGATATAAACTGTTCTTTTTTTTCTTGCCAACGTAGGAAAACCGCCTGATGTACAGTTTGGTCTATAATTGGTCAACAGTGTACAGTGAAACAACAAACTGGGGTTGACACTCTGTGCTCCTTCTGGTGTGAAGATGATCTTAATAATGGTGCAACAGTATCCCACGAGGCAGCGAACAGCTTTAAAGCGTCTTGTTTTGTACTCAGACTGCCGTCTCCAGATACCAATGTCCAGTCGATGACTCAGTTGAAAATATTTTCCTCTGGTTTTTCCTCTGTCCAGACGCCATGTCAACAAAGCCCCCAGTGTTGCGGCGATGTAGGAGCTACAATGTCAGTCTGTCTGCTTAATTGCGAGTGGGATGAATGTTAATTTACTCAGTCAAGAACCCTCTTTGTCGCACTTTTATAGCCCAGAGGTGTAGATTTACATCTTAGGGATACAATGAGTTTTAGCTTGTGCTAAAAGGGGGGTGATAGGGCCCACATTCCTCCACCTCCCACTGCATATTGTTCTATTGTATATGAACACCTCTCTGCCACAGAGCAGCCCTGCTCAGGGTAGGTGTTGAAGATGAGGGAGGGGTCATCCTGACCTACAGCTGAACTTGAGCAAAAGGCAACACTCTATATTTGCTCAGTCTGCACGGTCGACTTCACCGTGTAAAAGTGATATAACCGTGCACAACATACCTGTCAGCACAGCACTGTTTTGTCTGTAATGCACTGGCTGGTGTCTGAATGCGGCGTGTGCATTTCTGACCCTGTGAGTTTTGTTTTTAATCACTGAAATGTATCTGCAGTGTTCTACCGTAATGGACAAATTGAATTCCCGTTTGAACAGTTTTGTAAGACTCTGAGGGAGATCTACTTCACTAGTACAAAGTGTAGTGCTGTGTAATTATAAGAGAGGTGGTCCTGGCCTCGGGGGATTGCTGCTAGATTTCACCACAAAGGTTCCTGTGCACTACATGAATATGCTCAAGAAACCTGCCCCGCATTTGTGTATTGGGCTGTCAAAAAATTAAATGAAAAGTCATTCTAATAGGCGACCCCTGGCCTAGTTCATATTTCCTGTCAATTATGAAAGTATGAAGTCATGCATAGTTATGAGGCATGGGCGGGCCTATTAAAATTCATAAATGATTTGTGTTTATACCAGGTTACTCGAAACCACTTAATTCCACGTGGTCATGTAGAACTAATGCCGCTCCCCACTGTATACCTTAACAACAGCCAGGTGCATTGTGTCTCTCAGATTTATTATTTAAGGCGTGTCAACTGATTTAAATATATAAACACAATCGATCAGCTGGTTGTCCATTGTTAACTGCAAATCAATCTCAATCACATTTTAATCTTAAAACGTGGCTTTTAGTATTTAATAATCTTATCAACATGGGAGAGATAAAACATGCTCGGTTTATGCAAATTTATGTAGCCTGAAGTCAAAAAGTCCCAGTGAGTAGAACCGCTGTAGTCCGTCCCAACACCCTGCTACATGTGCGATCTATGTACAAGTTGTGAATCTTCAAAACTGCCGTGACTATTCAAAGAAATTCTTAAGTGTGATCCAAATTATTTCGGATGGCCCCTCGTCCTCCATAATGTTACTGGCACGTTGTCTGCATTAGCTATGTTCTTGGCTAGCAAATGGTATCTAAGAGTAGGTGCACTCTAGTGGTAACTTTCACTTCAGCATCCAAATACAGTTTTCTTTATGAAGTGCTTGTTAGTTGCCATCTGACTTTGTGCAAAGGATTATCACAGCACAACCTGCATTATTGCATCAAAACAATTAGTAATTAAAATGAATGTGTGTTAACTTTGACAGATGTTATTATTTCAAATATAACATAAAAAATTTACAAAAAGAAATATTATAACAACTGTGTCACAATGGGTTATTAGTGCTTAAAATATTGGCCGTTGCCCCCAGAGGTTAAATGGACTTTATCCATTACTTGCTAGTTGCCATCAGACTTTGGTCAGAAAGTCATCACAGCACAACTTGTGTTAATAGTCAGAACAAGAGGGATCAAAACAAATTTGCGTTAACTTTGACAGAACTCGTTAATTTCGATATTACATTTAAAAACCTGAATTGGCTATCTTTTGCTTTGACATCGTCGGCATGCGCCAGCGTCTTCACCAGTTGTTTGTTTAAAGGCAGAAGCTGCATTGGGACAACTCTCTTGCCAGCTGCCACTACAATGGGCTAATTGTTTTCTGGTAATTATACCTTCTTCACCAGTAAACGTTTTGCGGACCTCTTGGGCGCTCGTGTAACTCAGGTGTGTGTAATTACATTTCTTAAGGTCAGCCTTTCACCAGGATGAATTAGTGAAATTGCATAGTTGACCACTTCAGGGCATGGATCCAAACGCAATTATCTTTGTTAATAGATGTGCTCTTCAGTGGTAGAAGATGATTCAGACGGCAACTGATTGACACAAAACATGTGAGAAATTTTAAAGTTGTCTCACAATGTAGCTAATTTTTTTTTCATGTGAGAACATCACTCAAGCTGTCCTCTCATTACTCCAAATTAAGGACAAGTGTTTTGGTATTTAATCGTGAATGCCAGTGTAAATACTGGCTCGAAACACCTGATTTGTTTTCCCTCACCATGTGGGGTCTAGTGTGAGATATTGATCAGAGCATATCCTGGTCAATCAGACTAAATGATTGCCTATAAGCCCCCCTCTCCTGCTGGCTGGAAGGCATGAGGGGGATCCAGAGGAAACCGAATTATAGCAGCCCAGATATGAGCTGCCTGGCCACTGATAGTTCCCAGCAGCCGCGTGGAACTGAGCAATGCAAATGTACAATAAACAGGGCCTAAGCTGGTGGAGGTCTTTCAATCACACAGGGGCAATAGTTCAACCCCCGCCATGCATAATCCCAGCCTTGAAACCCCTGGGACTCCAGCCTCCAACCTGCTCAATGGCACAAAGATATTAGATAGCCATATGTAGATTCACTAGGTAAACAGACTCTCATGATAACACAATACGCTCTCTTTTCTACCAGGAATATATTTGAAGCGAAGTTCTGCTTTCTTCTGAGGGAAGGCTCAAATTGAAGGCTTAGCTTTGCGCCATCAGAATTCGATGCAGCTGTTTGCTTTGTTTAACGTCCTTGATATATCTCTTGCTGAGAAGAAATTGGTATCTCTTCTTTGTGAATTAAGTTGCCCGGGTGTTTGCATTATAGACGGGGCTGGACTGAAGAGTGGCTGATAGAGGGCCTGTTGAGGGGGGTTGAAGTGTGTTTGGATGAAGGGTAAAATGATAAAACACACACTGAAACTGAGGAAATAAAATGTTTGGGGAGTTATTTTTGGAAGCTGATTTCAGAATCAAAGGTCATGTGATTCGGGGTGTTCTCATACACGGTTTATATGATTTCCTAAATAAAGTAATCCACTGGACTTTGTAGCTATCCCGCAGAATTAATTCTGGTGACGCCACCAGATGGGTCAAACAAACCCTGGACTTTCAACCAATGGATGTTTGTGTATGTCACGGAAGTAGTTAACACTATTCTATTTTCCCTACCTGAACCAAGAAGTCTTCTTAACTAACCAAATGCTTCTGTTTCACAACATTAACAACGTATCTAAAACTGTGATTGTGACCAGTGTAAGTGGTAACACACACCAGTCATTACTCAAAATAAGTATCATATAAAAATCCTTTGGATTACTTTTGCAATATTGCAGAATAATATCGAATGTGCGTGGCTTTTATATTCCAATGCTGAAAACACATTCCTGACACTGTCCTGGCTGTGCGTCTCTTCTGTCATTGTTGTGTGGCAGATCCACTGTAAGTGAATTGTTGTTGCCCTTAAAAAAAAAGAAAAAGTAATCCCTGCAAGTAATCTATTTAAAAGAAAGTAACTGAATTAATAACAGTACCAATTCATTTTAAAAGATTATGGCATGAAAGTAACTTGCCACATTTTTTAGGATATAACAAGCTGATGACTTAACTGACTTCCAGTAATATTATATTTTTACAGTATTTTTACAGTATTTTACATTTTTTGTTGGTGTCTCCCCTCGATGTTTCAGCTCATAATCCTTTCCTGGGACGTATTTACTCGCTTTGTCATTCACTTACACACCAACACACACACTAAAATCATTCATACACAACTGCATGAACAGGCCTGCATGAAAACACACACAGTCTCGCTGCATTCACCACAGAAGGCCATATTGAGATAAATGACAAGCGCACACATATATATACTCACATACAGCAGGAAGGGTCCGTCTATACGTGGGGGAGGGTAAGCCGGGACACAGGATAGGATGGGGTGGAGGGTGATGGGAGGTTGGGGGCTGTTGACAATGTTCTCCAGGTCTGTGTAACCCCTCCTCCCTCCCTCCTTTCCCCGCCAGCGGCTCGGCAGTCCCAGCAGGAGCCACTCCAGCCCGGGGAGAGGGTCCTTCCGGCCAGCGGGGGCTCCAGAGGGGAAGGGGAGGGGGGCACAGAGAGAGGCACGACACGGGCCACTTTAGACTTGCATCACATGATCCATGTGAAAGGAGGCGGCTGATGAGGAGCTGACACCGATCATCCGTTCTGCCCGTCCATTATGTCAGATAGTGTGAAGTGACAGGAGGACGACGTCTTCAAAAACCAGTAGATCAACCTCTTTTTGTTTGCAACAAATGTAGCAGAAATAGCCACAGGAGTCCCGGATAGGATATGGCTAAGTTGTTCTGAAATAGCTCTCCTCTACTGTGATTGCCACTTTCCCCACTTCTAATTGCTTTAAGAGTCTTTGAATTTCAAACCTATACCACTGACTTGTCCGAGCAGTATATCTGTGTATTTGCTGCTAATGATGCCTCTGAGGTGCATTTTATTTTGTCACAGATACAGTGCTGTAATTAAGTGGCTCTCAGTCCTGCTCCTCAGTACCCAGAGTGCCGCTTGTTTTCAGTCCTACCTAGATACTTAATTTCATTCAGCTGGTGTTCCAGGTCTAAATCAGTCCCTGATTACATGACAAAAATGAAAACCAGCAGGGCTCTGCATCCGAAAGGACCAGGAATGAGAGCAAACTCCGTGCGCAGTAGAAAGCGGAAATGCAAATCAGATCATTTAAAAAGTAACCAAGTTTGTCAATTTTAAAAACTTGTCTGGAGGTAAGCTGAGGGCATAAGAGAGGAGCTGGAGGCGCTCAACACACGCGAGCCTGTTCAGAAACGTAAGCACTTGTGAGTAAGAGATGATAATGACGGGATAATAGGAATCTATTAGTCCTTCAGTTTTTGTATGCCTAATAATTACATTAATTGAATGACACTCATTTAGAGAAAATGAGGGACCCAGTGGTGTTAATTCAACCTGTGTTTCCAGATGCTCATTTCTAAACAGCTAAGTGAACTACCTAATCATAGCCCACCATCTGGGAATTCCCCTCCAAGGCAGCAATAGGAGATGGCGCCATAATACGTTTTAAAGACATCGACTGATGGTTGCCTGCAACTGAACATATTGAAGCTGCTGTTTAGCCTCTCCAGCTAACAAATAGGGGGTAAAAGTGAGTGCCTTGATTATTAACTCCCCGTTCATTTAGGGCACCTAATGCTAATTTCTGTCTTTTATATGAAGGTAAATAAGGTCATTATGGCGATGTTAATGATTAGCATATCTCACAGGTGTAATTCTCTGGGAGTATTGCTCCGAGACTCCTTTCCTTCAGTAAAAATCACTCAGTGCCATGCCAACAAAGATGGGAAGACTGACTAATTTATCCCCAAATTTGCACCATGTACAAAAAATCATGCAAATGAACTGAGTTCTCATTTGGAAGACACAGCATTTGGGTGACATTAATCAAAGAAAATATGCAGACAAAGGTGACAGTAATCCCAATACTCGTGCATAAGTGGCACAGCTGTGATTTTCCCTCACTGTATAGTTGTACAGTACCTGTGTGGACCCGAGCAAAAATGGAAATTCTATACATTATAACAACCACCTCCTCTCATTATTTTTATTTTAGCTCACAGTGATCAAATGGCTATGGACTTAAAAAAAAAAAAATTCACACTTAGGTGCCCATGCCTTCCAATTACAATAAAGCAATTACACGTATCTGTTGGTTTTTCCATTATCACTTAAAATTGGCACGAAGGGAAAAAAATCGGCTTGTCAAGTGAGAGGAAATCTTGCTCCTTTTTTGAAAATGATCATGTAGTTTTGTTGCTGAGATAAAATCAGGTTGTTGAAAGTTGAAGGAATTCAAATAAATTGACGGTTAAACGCAGGAGACACCTGTCAAGATTAATAGTGGCGGTTCGTATATGTTTTTTAATCTGGTTAATGATGATTGATATAGTCATGTGATAATTGTAATTATCTCCACTGCCTCCTGCTCTGTACACACGTGCATCTTCATTAGCTTAGTCAGCCTATAGATATAGCACGGCCATGTACAATTCCTTGGAGTGTGAAATTTCCCAACAGTCGTCTCGGTGCATGTGAGACAGTGCAGTGCCACAGCCCGAGCTCACCTAAGCTCTCCACTGAGTTGTAGTGCAACGTAGCCTAATCCCCCAACAGAGCCGTCAAGCCGGCCTGCAAACAGAGCTCACTGCTGGCTCTCTCTGCGTGGAGGGAGCAAACCAACATCATAACAAAGGGTGTTTATGGAAAAATAGATGCTGGCGCAGCCGACCAGAAAGGGCTTAGCAGTGAACAGACCCCGCTCCCACCTTTATCCTTCACCGTTCACATTGAAATGCAAATATCAAGGCAGGGTTTCCACCCGCGTGCCACTCACAAATTGAAAAGCAGTTTTTATCTATGCAAATGCAAGCATGGTAATTGAAGTTAATCAATCAATGCTAGCTTTCACTAAAACCTTGAACATGATTGAATAAAGTAATTATCATTCAGGAGAAAATGATGAAGTTGTAGACAGCATGAACCTTATTAAAGGAGGATTTTGAGTCACAATGGCTTAATTTAGCCAGCAGCCCCCTCTGTGTCTTCTTCTTCTTCTTCTTCTCCCCTATGTCTCTGCATCTCTTTCTCACTCCATCCCTCTTTTCTTTGCTCTGTGACTCAATCTTGTGTGAAGCAGAATAGCTTGCTGTTAGGATATTTTAAGACAGTGTGAAATATGCCCAAGTCAGACCACTTGTGGTACATGGCACAGCTCCTGATGGAGGTATTTATTTCAGATTTACAGCTGTATTACTTTTCTCTTCTCCGCTGTCACAGGGGAAACAGTCACATTTCTGCTATCTTTGAGATATGACAGACTGATGCTGCACCCCTGCCTCTTCTGTATTAATGTAATATATATATATATATATATATAAGAATTTTTTGGTTTATGTTATAAAACTTGAGCAAGGAGTCACTATTTGCTATCATCTTTGTTCAGATTATGAGCAATTAAACAATTAAACATCTTCTTAACCTGAAGCTAAAGGAATTTTTAAAATATCTTCAGAACAAAGGGAGTCATTGTGTGTTGAAAAGTGGTCGGGACATAGCAGCTCATATAGAAAGAGCGTCAGGTAAGCAGGTTGGGAAAAAATTGTGTAACAGCGCATCAAAAGGGCATAGCAAAGGCTAATACTGCACATTTTGGGGTAAATTTGGTATCAGTTTGCTCGTAATGTAATGTACCATACATTGGTTTTTTGGACAATGCACATTTTGTGTCTTCTATATTTACTTGGCATTGTATGTTTTGTTATCGTGCAAGTAAAACTCTCTGTTTTTAGTTAACATTTCTTGTTATCAGCTAGTTTTCCTGAGATTTTTTTAACAAATTAGGTTTTTAAAAAGTGATGTGGAAAAAAACTTTGAACATTTTTTATTTGAAATTTGAGAGGTGGGGGTCTCCCCAGCACTCCCATTGTAAAATACACCTAGATTCAGAACAGCTGCAGTTGACACTTCTAAAATACTATTTTCACCCAATAAGGCATGTTACAAAAAATAACACACAATTGCCAGTGGAGACGTGTTTGAACGTAGACCTGGACACAAAGTATTGTCTCCTCGGATTCTCCCCACACTGACCGAACCCGAACCTTCTCTGATTCACACTTGATGTATCTGTTCTTTGAGGGTGAAATGACACTTGTACGTAATTGTTGAGGTTGGGGATGAAAGAAAAAGAGAGACATCAGTGTCAGCCATTTCCAAATGAAGGCTTCCCCCCCTTAGCTTCCACCTGTCAGCCAGGACGCTGGTAATTGAGACTTCCAGTGTGCTGTGGCTGGCTACCTTACTGTGGCTCTCCTGGCTGCTCTCCTCATGGCAGGGCTAGTTAAAGGCCTCTTCGGTTTGTCACAGAGTTTAATATGCACCCTACATAATTATGCAGGATTCACAGTGCTATCAAACTGCAATTCAAATTAGTTCAGGATTAAAGGCACAGAACAGTACTGGTTCCTTAATTGCATTGTACTGTGCTGATCACATTCAAATACCCATTACTCATTCCCTCTGCGGAGCAATAAGTCAGAGGGATTAATACTGAGGCAGGTGACAGGGCCAAGCCATTAAAAGGCAGTTATGCAGAAAGCATGGCTGGTTTTATTCACGTTAATGAAATCAGCGAAATGAAACTGTAATAGATTTATCAAAGCTCAGATGGATTTGCAGTAAATCAGTTTGATTCAGGCAATCAAACTGGACAATGGAGATAGTTTTCAGCTACAGCAGTGGATATCAGGCAGCAGCATGTGAGAAGTGCTGATATTCTTCTTGTGAGGATTTGGTGAACACCCGGTGCCTAGGCCCTATTCCCAGAGCTGGGCCTGCTCATTTTTGTCAGCTAAATGGTGCCAGTGACTGATAAAACATACTGCCTTCCAGTTAAACACCATATTCTTCTACCCCCTTCTCTCATCCCACACTCTGTCTCTCTCCCCCTCGCTCTCCTCTTCAATTTATGGACCGTGTGTTGCTGATTCTGGCTTGTTATACAGTGCACAAGCCCATGAATTAGAACCTAAATTCACTTACATCAAACGGATTAGTGTTGAAATCCATCCGTCTGAGCTCGTCTCTCGGCACAGGGCTTCAAGTAGCCGTCCAACACAGGATGCTAGCCGGACAAAACACATTCAGCAAGTTAAAGGAAATTCTCAGATTAAACATATTTAAGTGTTTATTAATATTAAGTCTTTTCAACAATTATTACTTTTTCAATGAAGACATATTTGGTGTAATGTTTTACTATATTGTCACTGAATATCTGTTAATACAGCAGCCTGCAGTGATTAGTTCCTACAGGAGGAATTAAAGTTTTGGACAAATACATGAATAAAAACGTATATATCCTAATAACTACATCATAATGTGTTACAAACGATTTTAAATATAAGTATTAATACACTGGTTATAATATAATAATTAACAGAGGGACTTGACGTAAAGTAATCCATAGTTTGGCATGTTAAGTAAAATAAGTAATACGTTTTTCAATCAGAAGTTGAACCGACTGATGAATCAGTAAGTGACATTTTGCACACAGTGGTATATACAGTCTGTAGGCAGTTGAATTACACCAGCCACGCCAGTTTTTTTCCAGGTCTTGCCTTACACTTTTTCAATGTAAAAATGGTTAAATGACCTGAGCTCAAACGACATTATTTTTAAATGTGTTCTTAATGAGTCGTCCACTGTACAGTATAAATTCCAATTACATCCAATTAACCCCAATCAGAAGCACCTCATCTCTAGCCTCTTTTTTTATTTAATGGTTCGCTGCGGCTCCAACCATTGATTAGGCTGAATGAGCAGCACTACTAAATGACCACCTTGCAGGAGACGGGAGCTGTTAGCCTTAATAGAGACAGCCTGGCCATTACACCTCTGTGTGCACAGTCCCCCTCTTTTAACAGGCTAGATCAACTTTTATATTGGGGTCTGACGGGCCTCTATCCAGGTTGATTTTGACTTTAGCCCATTTGCTTCAAGGGAAAATGTTAAGTAGAAACCTCCCATCCATGAACACTAGCCCATTATTTTCTAATTACAATGCATTTAGGTCCTCCAGTAGGCATGCATGATTATACACAACGCCATTTGAATGTGTACACAGTGGAGGTGTTCTAAAAGCAGTAATGAAGCCAAATGTTATTGTGTGAACAGCCTTGTGTCTGACTCACTGTGTAGAAACATTTCACTGAAGATAAAAGAGATAAAAATGAGTAAAATCTGCTTATAACAATAATAAATGCTGGCCACTGTCTTTTATTCCAGTTGGAGGCTGTATGTGATCGCAGCAGCTTACTTTATTTCTCGTTGCTTTGGTCAGGATCAAGACAAGACTCGGCCCAACTGCAAGAGAGAGACAGTGAAGATTAGAAATAAAAGCATAAATCCATTCAACACCAAGTATCCTCGAGTGTTAAAACTGGCAGCAGACGCTCGGATAAGCCCTCCCACACACTCAGTCTTGAGAATTTCCCTGTTTGTGTTCTTTTGAGGAGTTTGCATTGCATAATACCCACATGGCCAGCCACAACAATCTGTAGATTAAGCCCAACAAAAGTATGCATTAGAACTCCCTGGCTTAAACAGTTTTATAAGTGCATTCAAAATACAATTCCCTCATAATTTGAGCTTTGTAAAAACAAAAAACGGCACTCGTTTCTTAATGAAAGTGCCCATAGTCGACATTAGAAGTGGATTAACCAGGCGAGAACTAGAGATGCACAATAAGTCTTTGAAGCAGCCTTCATATACAATTGTCACAGCCGAGCCAAACATATGAAGCCCTCACTTTGACAGTGTGCATAAGAAAATAATTGCTTTATTTATAGATGGTGTGAAATTAAGCACACTCAAAAGCCCGGGACAGTATGGTTTAATCAACCCCCTTGATTCATGCTCACAATTTACACAGCAACTGAAAGCGGGGGGGTATTAAATACATTCCCTTATTACTCTATAAATGCAAGTGGCCAAGCAGACAAAACCCAAGTAGTAAATTAATAGTAATAAAAACACCAACTGCACGGACAGATACAGAAATTAAAAGCCAGCTTCAAACACAACACGTCATTCAGCTTAATAAAATGCAAGACAATAACGTTTCTTGGAACCAATCACATGCACCTACTGCAGGATATTTAAACACATGTAATGTTGATTTGTTTCTCATTTGGTGTTGACTGAATTAATCTAATAAATATCAAGTGTTTAGAATCCTTTTGGGAGGGATGATGTACAGATCAGGCCTTGAAGTCTGAATGCATTAAAGGGCCAGTTCACGCAAATCAAATCAAACAATTTTGGTTTGGAATTCTATCACAACTGAGCCGCTATGATGGATAAATATATATGTCCCCATGCTCAAATTGAAATATATATATATTGAAAAGTACTTTTCTTCTTTACTTTTTTTTTTTACAAAAGAAATAGTTGCAATTAAATAGTTTGAATTGTGGCAGCAACAACTCTTATTTTCCAAAGTTAAAACAAAGTAACTCTGGAAGTAGCAATGTAAACCCAGAAACATTTATAAGCTTTACATTGAAAGACTTGCAACACGAATACAAGAAAAGTCAAATCTTCACATATTCAGATCCCTCCCTTCAGTAAAAGTACTGATACCACACTGTGAAATGACTCCACTACAAGTAAAAGTCCTGCACTCAAGACTTACATCAGTAAAGGTACAAAAATATCAATATTAAAATGTACTTAAAGTATCTAAGTAAAAGTACTCATTATGCAGAATGGCCACACTCAGATTGTTTTATATATTCTAAATATATTATTGGATTATTATTATTGGTGCATTCATGAAAGCAGTGTTTTAATTTTGTAAAGATGGGGCTCATTTTAAATACTTAATATACTGTTATGGGGTTTAATAATATTAAAAAAGTCTAATCAATGTATTATGTTTCTAATGTTAAATCTTGACCTGACAAGTAACTTAAGCTGGCAGCTAAATGTAGTGGAGTATAAAGTGCAATATTTACCTCTAAATGTAGTGGAGTAGAAGTATGAAATTACATGAAATTGAAATTCTCACACAAAGTTGTAAAAAAATAAGTACAGTACTTGAGTAAATGTACTTGGTCGTTTCTCCAGTGAGTCCCACATTGTCTCGACATCTATAATAGAAATAAAAATTCATCACTTTCTACCCAGCGCCGTAAACCTCCTCCACTTCCAATTACACAGCATCAGCGTGATACTTTGTACCGCTGACGGACATACAGTAAGTATACAAGGTTCATCATTGAAAACCAGAAGTTCAAAATCAAAAACTCCCCTAATTACTCAGATCTCTCCAGAATGTGTCATCAAAGTGTCAGAGGGCCCCACACTTTAAACAGGTCCCGCGAATGCTTTAGACATCTCATACAAGCAGAATCCACTTATTACACTGACAGCCTATTGCTGATGAAGCACTGTGCAGGGAAGGTATATAACACCGGGTGCCTTCTCATAATAATTTAACTCAGTAAGGGAGATGACAAGCCTATAGAATTATATTATAAAGTGATTTTTGTGTCCATCTCAGGTTTGAGTTTGGCTTGAGATGCTCATGACCTCCTGCTTCAACAGCACGGGGCCTTATCTCTGGAGGGTCAATTACCATCCGCTTTTTGCTTGATCTTGTTTGTTTAACTTGACACAGTGAAGAAAGGCCTGACATTGACCAGAATCTGCTGCATTAATGTGTTTCATGTTCTGCATTCATCATTGTCACCGAGCTGGAGAAGACCGCCGGTGTCACAGGAGGACAGGGGAGAGGGTGTGTTTGTGTGTTCGCAGTCAGAGAGGTAGCAGGAGAGAAAGACATGTGTGTGTGTGGAGGTGAAGTGAGAATGATTCATTTCTTAGCTTCAATAACAACAACAATAATAAAGTGTTTTGTTTTTTTTTCTCTATAAATTTACCCCCTTTTTCCTCTCCATGTACTTTGTTTTCATCGAGCTCAACAGTGATGCTGCAGTAGAAAATACAAAACTTCAATTTAAAATAAGTTACAACTGCCGCCTGCAACAAGCCTGCAGACAAATAGAACAAAGAAAACTCTATAATCTGTCCAGTGGTTTCACAGTTGTGTATCTTGAAATATTTTGACTGTGTATGATCCACTTCCTGTCTTGAAATAATAATTAGGTTTCCTCTTAATCCAATTTTAAAATGAAGTGCTTTTTCTATGTTCAAACTAAATTGTCTAAATGCCCAAAACGATCCAAATACTGTTCTAAACTGCAAATCTCTGACCACATGAATTAAATGACTCAACAACATAGTGATGTTTCATGCTTTTTAGAAACATGTAGAATACAGGCAGTGCACAATTGCAACCTCCTGGTTCAGTGCAGAAAGTCACAGGTGAAAACCTGTAAATGTAATTCTCAAGTTGTCCGTGATATAGGATCCACTGTTACAGCATGTGGACAGTTAATTCAGAGTTTTTCACGGTATGTCTCATAGTGCTTTCTTTCCTTTGCGTGCATGTGGCCGTCACCACCTTCAAGTTCAAGATATAGTTTTTTGTCATGTACACGAATAGATCAACTCAATGCAATGACATGTGTTTGCCCTGGCTCTCTTTCCTTACCCTTAAATCCTACAATAATACAATAATACTGTGAGTTATTAATGTGCTCAGTAATCTACCTTGTTGTTTTTTACCTGTATTCACATTATTTGTATTTGTATGTATACACAAAGCATATTATCCGATAATTAAATGTTAATATTCCATCACTTCAGTTGACTCTGTTCTTGTTATATTGTTTCTGTTGTTCTGTTTATAGATCCGTATTCTCAGCCAAAAAGCCATGTTTAAAGTTAAATAAATGAAATAGAGAAATGTGAGGCTTATGTGTGTCATGTGTTGCAGGAATCGTGCCTGTTTTTGTTTTGTTTTTTTAATTACCTGCACAGACTTTTTGGCCACTTGGGGGCAGCAAAAACAATATTTGACCTGATATAACAACAAAACTAAACTAAAAAGATAAGGACTTGGGTTAAAAAAAGTACTTTGGTACAGCAACTGTGACGTGAAAGTGACGTCTTCATGTACAGAAGTTAATTTGCAGATAAAATTAATAATAAAAAAAGGAAGAGCAAGCACCATTTCTAAATCACGGCAAGCATTTTTTTTATGCATTATACACTGTGTAAAATAAGTTTTCATAACGACACATACTGGACAACATATACACAGATACAATGAGCCTTTGATAGGCCAACATCGGCTGATAATATCTGTCAACCAATATATCTGTCTGGCTCTAAAAATAACATTGATGGGACACAAACACGCATCTCATAGGCTGTTTGTTAGACCCGTCCATCCAAAACGGACTTTATCTGCTTTATCCTATTTACTACTTCCACTATAGGTCGCTGCTTAACCAAAAATGTGGGTCAATATGGGTCATATTAAGCACAAGTACACTGGTATTCTGTCAATACGAGTTCATTATTTTGTAGGTGAATAAGAACAGTCTGGGTCCATGAAGTGAAGGTACGTCTAGTTTTCAGTCAGTTTGAGCTGATCTTCAACCACACCATTCTCACAGAGAGCTTTAAGGTATTTACGAGTATTGCTGACTTTCTTTTCACATAAACCCTGAAAACACGTCTTATCGATTGTTGTCTGAAGACCTCAAATCATCCAACTAACTCAATAGCTGAAAACTCCAGAGACAACAAGTAGAAAAGTGAAAAAATGAGAGGAGAGGCTGTCGGTGCAGCACAGCTCAAAAAGTCCAAAAAATCTCTCAGAGCAGGTTAAATGCAGAATAATATAGGCATCTCATATTAGAAATGATGAAAAGTTCTTATGAATATGTCTCTTCAGTGTTTGCTGTTACAGAAATGTGTTTAATTTAGAAATTGTGTTGACACAAACTCCCACACGAGCCCTACAGCCAACCCACAGCTCAATTAGTAGTGCAGCAGGGTTTACTTAGAGAGACCTGTCACTAGCTGAACTGCTGTTTACAGGTAATCCATACTCTTCCTATCAAACTGAGGTGAACTGGCTTTAACTAACGACAGGACCAAAATAAATTCCTATTAGTTATACTCCAGTGGCTCGGGAACGCCACTGATTGAATGTTTCTACTGAAAGATGTTTAAGCACACTCTTACTACAATACTGTGCACTGTTCTGATATTTTGATGACTTTTCATGACACACAGTACAGCGTAAATTACATGAACAGTTTCTGTCAGTGTCAAAGCTGATTTTTATTCCCTAGGTCTATGTAAACTTGGAGGAGGAGGAAACATTACACTGTTATACCGTCTGAATTTGTAGTTTCCATAACCCGCTCAGGTTTGGCCATAATCACAACATGTGGCGCCCAATCACAGCCAAAAACAACATGAATGTGCTGTTCCAGTCAACATCTGGAGTGTTGTTACCGAGCCTGCATATCAGACTGGGAGAGTCTGAGTGTCATGGTTACTGAGCTAAAAGAGGATCATCGGCACAGGGCGAGCTATGAAAGGAGAGAAATCTAAAACCTCTCTACTTCTCATAAAGGCTCACTAGAGAAACAACGCCCACTGGTAATAATCAAATACAAGCATGTTCTCTCACACACACACACACACTGATCTTTCCCTCTAATATTTTTGAACATCCGTGGTTGATCAAACCTTTCATTTCAGTCAGAAGAGAAATGAGGAACACCTTTAAAAGGCCCTCAGAGACCATTATAGATTATGCTGCATTCATGTCACCTGGAATGGATGAGAAATATTCCCATGTTTACAACTTCTGAGTGTGACTGGTCAGCTCAAGATGGTTGTATGATAGCAGTTGAAGTGTAAGGGTTAAAAGTACTGCACCTGGTTAATTTAGCTCTTCATCCATTAAGAATAGTTTATTTTTTTTATGTTTGAAGCTAGTAGTTATGTCAACTTTCATGCCATAAAGCACAATTTAACTTTAAATGACACCCAATGTGTACAGCTACATGCAGGTACGGCACCTGTACCACTGTTTACATGATACAAAATAATAAGAAAAAAAGATTAGGGCTGCAAATAACAATTATTTCAATTTCATTCTAATTGGCTAATTTTCATGATTGATGGGTATGTGAGTAAGGTGAGAAAAAAAGGAAATTTCAAAAGTGGTTTATCAACTGTCTAAAACCCAAAGATATTATATTTACTACACTGTAAGACAAGTTTTACGTGAAACCATCTCATTCGAATTATATATAGTTATATATTATATATAATTATAAATAAAGGTTTATTTTATTTCTCATTGAGATTAAGAATCTGCTCTTACAAGAGCATCCTGGCCAAGACAGGCAGCAGCACCATTAATACATAAAACACAATAATGGACATGAATAAATAAATAATCAAAGGAATCACAAAATATCCTAAATGTTTGACATAAATCATCAACAATAATGGATAAAAATTGTCCAATCAAAACATTTACAGGGAGTCATGCCTGCCTCGAGATCATGAAGAAGTACTTTAAAAAGTACCAAAATTTTGATTTAAAATTGACTCAGATATTGCGGGTGCTGTGGGAACTGAGACCTCAACCTGAGCAATGTGAGCACCAAGGCAGACGTATGTGGTCCTTTAGTTTAGGTCTTTATATTAAACAATCTGGGACACATCAATAGGAACACATCATTTGAAAAGTCCAATACTCAAATCTGTGTGAAACTCCGATCTAAGAAATATAATTTGCAAAGCGTAGTAGAGAGTTCTTAAACAAAGAGTAGTTTCCTTCTCGTAAAGGTGCTGCGAGGAATGCAAGGACAGCAATCAGATCCACGTCTGGGCTGCACGTCAGATGACTTATTAAGGAGAGAATGACAGGAAGGGCAAGGTTTCAACTGAGCTCAGCAGAATCAAACTGTATCAAAAGTACTGCTCGGTAGAGCGCTAATAATAGACCAATACAAACAAAACTCCCGACAGGAATAGAAAGATCAAAACAATGCCTATTTAGTGCTCACGCAGGCAGTGTGAATGGCTTTTGTGTGGTGCTTATTATTGCAATCTCAGTGTAGCAACGGTACAGAGCAAATCTCAGTAATTAACCTATGGTAATGACAAAAGCCAATTTATGGCTCTTAAAGATCAAATGTATCTGGGTTAATGTGAGGTCAATCTAATGCATGCGCGGGAATAGCGGCGCTGGAATTGAAGTAGCGGGTTGTACTGGGATTACTGCCTGTGTGAATGGTGCTGTCAAAAAGATCCATTCTAAATAGACAGTAATGCACAAGCTGGTGTCAGGCTTAATTTGACACAGTATCAGTACACACTGTGAACACATTTGTACACGAAATCATCGCTCGTTATGAAGTTCGGGGAGCTAAGCAGAAGACAGATTAACAGATTTTTTAAAAGTTGTTTTTAGACAGCTTGTTTTCACGATTTATCATGTTTGTTTTGCATATGAAACCAGAGTCGTCTACTCATTTTATTTCACATGCCTCGTCATGAACTTTACAATTCAAGGAAGAGCCTCCTCTGCTGCCTGCATGCTCAGGAAACCAAGCAGTGTCTGCCACAATGGCTGTGAATACTGTACAAACTGCTTAACATCATAAGGCCCGTTTCCACCGCAGGAACTTAACGACCCGTAACCTGGAGATTCCCATAACCTGAACTGTGAGAAATGTGTGAGGCTTCTGTACGAGCTGCTGTTCTACGTCTCCACCGTGTTTCACAAACCAGAACGTTACAGATGTACAGTACGCCATTACAAGGAGAGCGCAGTAGTGAGAGAGAAGTGGTGTTAATACTGATATTGATTTTCCTTTTATGTTTACATGTACTGTATTTCATTTTATTGTCACGACCATTAAATAAATGCGGTGTGTGTGATGTGGCTCTTTAAAAGACCAGGAAGGTCAGAGGACAGTAGAAACAAAAATGGAAACCTGGATAATTGCAACATGTTAAAGGGACTCAGTCTAATTTACAAAACGGAACTACAGTCAGCATCCTGTTGCTAATGCATGCACACTGTAGGTGTGAACGAACATCCTGCACATTTTTCTAATTATTCCAACATCCCCTGAATGCAGCACAAATTCGCTATTTTGGTATCTTGCTAAGGAAAGTGAAAGATAATTTGCCTGGTGCCTGGTTTGCATCGACCACATCCTTCCACCAAGTTTCATGAAAACAGAGGCAGCAGTTTTTCCATAATCCTGCTGACAAACAGACAAACTGAGCCAAAGACATAATAACAACATTACTATCTCTAATTCTAATTCTAATTCATAAATCATAGTTTGCAAAATACAGATAATTAGTTTATCAGCTAACATTACAAAGCATCTAACACAGGATCTATTCTGCGTAGCTAAGTTGCAGCTAGCTGGCTCAACTTAGCGTAGCTTACAGTTAGCCGACCACACAGTGATTACATGTAAACTGCTTAAGAGAGTTCCTTTAAGTTATTAGGTTCATGCATTAGAAATGAGGCGAGTGAGAACTTCAGAGCAGCTACAGGCAGTCAGACAGCACACAGATCACTCATATTATCGATACATAATCTGATGCCAGTGTCAATATGCCACCTGTTCTATGAAAGCAAATTTCGATCCAAGCTGCGTGTGAGCAGCAGGACGCCGTTTCACCTGCCTCAACAGGACATCCCTGGATCTAAGTGATCTTGAGTTCTGCTGCAAAGCTTTTGATTAGATTCTTATTGGCTCGGCATGGTGAGACACATTAAAGAGCTGCTGTACAGTCTGCAGACCTACAACACCAGTAGGACTTCTGATGAGGTTGTTGTGACACCTGCTTTAACAAGCTGCTGTGCAATGAACTGACTTACTTTTCTTAGGGTGAATGAGAACTCCTGACCACTTCGTAGGGCTCGGTGTCTGTAGGTGGAGGCCAGATGTTGGGCCACCTGGACACAGTGACAGACAAAACAGGCATTAGCTATTCAGCCAGACTCCAAACAGAGCCTACTGACAGATCATGGCTCCTGGGGAGTTATGCTGCATTTAAATAGCACCTTTTGATATTAGATCAATACGACGGATTAACAGTCAAGTCACTCATGGGCAGATGCTGCGGGGAGACAGCATGCTTTGACTGTGATACATTATGTGCCAGAACTAAACAAAGAAGTTATTTCAATTCCAATGGTTTTGTTACTTTTTTCACAAAAGGTCAAGCGCTGTCAAAAATATCAGCATATTGACCTTTTTAAACATTCCAGAAACATTGGGATCATAGATTATGCTTTCTTCCCCTCTTTCTCGCTAACAAAGGGTTAAAACTCATTCACACCAAAATCGCAGGGGGCTGCAACTCTCTGTGCTTGTCATTTGCAGGTCATTGTACAGTTCATTTGAAGTCTAACATGGCATGGACTGTCCTGGTGATATGTGTGTATTATCAGGAGGACAGAGGCAGTGTGCAGGATGACAGCAGAGTAGATCTGTTCACTTCTTACACCAGTGGCTTATTCAGTCGTCGTCAAACACCTACACACATCTTATTGTCCGTGTTTGCAGTTTGACTTTGAAACCTTACAAAAATTTGGAATCTTTTAATCTTGAATCCGTGCTCACACGGTTACAGACAAACACCCGTCCAATGTCACCATTTAACACATGCTCTTTACTAGTTTCCTGAGGCGGGTCTGCTATTAGCTACTGTCCAAAAGATATTTTTTAAATACGTCTTTCTCGATTACTGTGCTTTATGGTTATGACTGTTGATTGTGTTTTATCATATTTTTTCCTTGGTGCCATAGACTGCTTGCAATCACAGGAATATTAATGTGGCACTGGACCACCACCGCAGCAGCTACAAGCCAAACAGTTTGTGTTGTGGTGAAGTCAAGCACAGCGTTTGGCAGAGTTTGTGTAGAGGGACAGGATCCGTCACTGGCGTTCGACCCACATCCATTGGTGGTTGTATTTGGCCGAACAATTGCATTTTCCCCAACACTATTTTTTTTAATAAACTGATGAAAACAACCAGTACTAATATCATTATCTGAGTAATGTGGTTGTTGACATATTAACTGGAGGTTGACCAAGAACCTCTGCAGCCACCGTGGGGAAAAATTGCCCCTTTCTCAGCCAGCATGTGGTGTCAGTAGTATTCAGAAATGAAATTTAGAGAAATTGCACTTGCATTATGTTGTTAATATTATTTATTTACAACAAAGGAAATGGGTAAAATGTTTCTGATCATGTGTTAACACATGGAAGGAAATACACTTGATGGTCATCAGGTCATTGCCATTAATGTCGACATTGCTGTTCCTGCAGATTGACAGACTAGAGGACAGAAACCACTGCAGGGTCCCAAGACATCACCTCTCTTGTCTTAGACAAAGACGGCAGGGACAAGCAAGTTTGCAAACATAAACATGTGGACACCTACAGTATGAAGACACACACATCCTGCAGATATATGCAACGTGCGTGCATCTGTGTGCATGTCACTGTAGTGAGTTGTCTATTCTCTATTTCACTGCTACAGCAGGAAAATAAACGAGCTCCAGCTGCTGCTGCTCAACAATCCACTTCTTCTTATATCGTAGTGACATATAAAGAATTAAATATTAATACGCTTTTGTGTATCGATTGAAAAAATACCTGCCACTATAATGGGCTGGTTGATATTTCTGAATAAAACAATGACAAACTCGTTATCAAAGGGCATTTTTTAAACATTCATGACAGCAGAGTAGCTGTGGAGCAGAAGGCCTCACATGGGCAATAAAAACCACGCAGATGAAGACAATAGCCATTTATAGTTGTTCAAAATGAAAGTTATGCATGATAAACAATGTCCCTCGAGCTGTATTAACCTTAGAAGACCTGACACGATGGATTCAAAAGTCCAATTGATTATTTTGATGGGTGAAAAAGATTCAACTAACACTTCTTCTGAATGCTCACAAATCAGTACGGCTCCTATTGAATGCAGACAATAAAACACATCTTGTAGAATTTTAATGTAAATGATCGCAGTAAACAAAGGGAAGATGTTCCTTTGGATGAGAGGGCTAAAAGACGGCACTGGAAATACTGAGTGAAAAAAAAAGTTTTTTATTCTTTAATTCCAGAGGCAGAGTGAGCGACACTGATGGCTCCTTTGTTTCGGCTGACTCATGGTTTGGGAATGGAACTGTTGTGTGGTGTGGAAAGATTTCACCACAAAAACAGAAAAGAGAGTCCACTTCAAGCTGCAGGAAGTGAACAAAGAGAGTCTTTAAACATGCCAGAGCCCAGTCAGTGGAGAGTCCAGTAGAGTCAAACGGAGTACAGTGGAGTCGAGATCTGCTGTTAGACATGCAGGGACTCTGGTGTCACTGTGAGAAGCCATGGAGACCCTCGTCCCTTAAGGGGAGGACTGGGGGAGACACTGGCTGTCCACTGTGGGGGCCAGTAGGTCTTCTGAGGTGTCACCTCCACACAATGTGACAAACCCCTCTGGTATGACCCTTCTTCACACTCCCCCATACCCTTCCTTTCACGTTCTTAGACAAATGAGTGAAGACCCCGGTCCGGGCGCTACCACAGGCAAGGACGGAGACCGTGTGGACTCCGCCAGTCACGGCTTCTCGCTCCATCACTTCACACTTATATCCCCCGCACTCTCCTCTGTCCCCTTCCTTTCTCTTTTTTTTCTCAGGCTTCAGGCTCTCTCTGCTCATTTTGTGTCTACAGGACTTTTACCAGGGTCTCGCCCAGACATACGCCACATGTCACCCTGCCGTCCACGGCCACACGGCCTCCAGCCAGATGTAGTCTGAGGCTTGAAGTGGAGAACCACAGTGACATATCCCCAACAACCCTTTCTCTGTCTTATTCTCCATCTCTCAGTGTGACGGAAGAAGCACTCACAGCCTTTACATGAGGAAAAGTACCATTAAAAAAATGTAAAAATACTGAAACTAAAGTTCTGAATTCAGAATTCTACTTAAGCAATAGTACGCACATTTTACTGGCAAAATATATTGACAGTATTCAAAACTAAAGTAATGGTATATTATTCTATAACATATTATTGGGTGCTTATTAAGAGTTTAAGTATAATCCACTGCTGTAGATGGTTGATTTGTATATATCTGAGATGATTATTGAGGAAGTAAAGAAGAAACAAGACATAAGGCCGTGTCTTACACCCGGCTCCATGTAGCACACAGCACAGTTGCTGCATAGCACAATGCAGCACAGTATTACTAGTGTCAGACTCACGGCCAGTTACTATCTTGAGGCAGCAGATAGCAATTTCTCCATTGAGAAACAAAAACCAGGTCTAAAGTCAATGGTGCAGTATTTTCCTACTTCTCAAAGACAGAGTTAGTGAGATGCACATTCAAAGGCAGGTTCGCTGGTACCATCTGCTTTTTACACACAGGGACAGGCAGAAGTCTATTACATATGTCAGAATGAATGTCATATTCCCTCTGTAATGTAGAAATGTAGAAGTATAAAGCAGCATTAAATGGACATTCTCAAGTAAAATACAAGTACTTCAGAATTGTACTTAAATGCAGTGCTTTAGTATCTAAACTTAGATTTTTCTGATTGCCTTCCCACGTGTATCAATCTGCCTATAAATGTCTGAAAATCTCCCCTGCACTTCACAGGAGATCAGATGTATTGTATCAGCCGACTTTTTCTCTCACTCTCACTTTTTTTTTTTTAGCATATACTGTAGAAGGCAGAGCTAATATTGAGGAATGCAAAAAAAAAAAAAAACCCTCATGGACTAATCTTGTGCTGAGTACAGCCATGATAATGATGATGGATTAGAAATACAGCGGTGTATTGGGATTACAGTGCTATTAACTGGCCAGGGGAGGAGGATGAGGAGGCAGACCAGTATCAAGCTAATCAATCAAATAATCGGGACAAGCCCTTGTCTACTAGAAACAATTAGACCACTTCTCCAAAATCAATAGCCCTGCATTCTGTTTAGATACCCACTGGTCACTCATTCAATAAAGCCTCCATGGGTTTTGATAAGCCTGCCAGTCGGCAAGGGCCATTTGAGTCTCCAAGTGGGAACAAAATACATCAAACAGGCTCCAGGAAGGCCTCATAAAAATTGCAAATCGAAAACAATATAATTTCATGTGGCAAAGGTTATTTTTCCACTTGTTCATTATCAAATGTCTCATGTGGAAGCATTGCTATAAAGGGGGAAAAAATCTATTTTGTCTTGAGCGTTTGGGGAAAACAATGGGGACATGTATTATGTCTAAAGGAAAACAAAATAACGATGGAATCAAAGGGGTTCATAAAGTTGCTCTGAGAAATAGTCCTGGTAGTGGAGGTGTCTCCTGTTTCCAGCACAGCTCCCATACATAATTAAAGCAGGAATTTGTATCTGTCTGCACTCTGTGGCCTCCTGATGAATTAATATCTGGTGGAAGTCCTACACAGCCATCAGATTAGCTCATTTATTTCTGTCAGCTGCTTGCTCTATCAGCTATTTGTAAATCAGAGAGGGTGGGTGGGTGGGTGGATAGGGGGGTGTTGAGATTGTTGGACGTATATTTATTATCATAAATGGCTGTTATGAATTAGGTCTGATTCAAACGTCCAGGCTATAGTGCCGCAAGTGTAAGTGTACAGTGATGACTCATTTTTTTTCCTGGGAGAAATGTTATGTTGGCATTGTTGTGCTAGTTATACCTTAGTGTAACAGCTGCTCTCTGCATATGCCAACACTGTACTGTAAGTCTGACTCGGACATTGTATACTGACATACTACCTACTTAATACTTACAGTATACGCTGCATACTGCCTACTAAATGAACAATTAAGTATGACATTACCAACAGACCTTTTCACACCAAGAAGTGAATAAAGTACATTTGAAGTGTTGTGATGTCAGCTGAAATAACCACCACCACCTTGGCAGTGACTCCTGCTAACTTCCGGCTAATCCAAAAAAGAGCCAAAGAGGCGGAGTGTGGGTGAATGCAACAGCGAGCCCTATGACGGCCGCCGCATGTCTAAGAGGCCATGTCCTTATTTATGCATAGCCTTAATGTAAATTAAATGGTTGAATTATATAAAAATTCATTCCCCTCACATTTTTCAGGAAAAAGAAAATGAGCAATAGAGAGAGGCTGTAAACATGTCACACATTTCAACTGTAATGTTTGACATTTTAACATGGAGGTCTACGTTTTTGGAGCCAGCCTCAAGTGGACAGACGAGGAACTGCAGTTTCTTGCAATTTGGTTTTTGGATTCACTTTTCAGCCACCGTTGCAGCTTGGTGATAAACTGACCATATTGGGAATCTAAATCATTACTTTTTCACTTAAAAAAAGAAAGAAAACTTAATAAAGTGATTTATTAACCAGACCAGCTCAAAATTGTCGCCATTGTGAAACCACAATGCATTTTGATGACATTTAATTACATTTTTGATTATGTAGCGTGACTCCTGGGCATTTCTCTTGCCCATATAATATGCAGTACATATAATATGCAGTACAGGATACTGTACTGTATATACTGTAATGAACACATGTAGTTTAGTATGCCATTTTGAACAAACCCACAGTCATTGGACAACTTCAGGATTTCCAATTCTGTGCAATACTGAGATTCTATGAATGTTAAAAAAAAATCACAATCAAGTAAGTTTGTGTGAAAATCTCTGTGATTATTACCTTCTATGTCCTGGCTGAAGTAGTTGGGTAGTTGTTGACTTAAATCAGGTTGAAGTTGAAGTTCTCCTCCACGGGGATGACTTCCTGTGTGTGGGTGTGTTTGGGCATCCTTCCCAGTAAGAAGATGACGTGACAGGATGTTGACGGGACTGGAGGTGTATGTGTTACGTGCATGGGAGGGAGCAGGGGTAGGGAGGGGAACAAACAAGAAGACTGCATTAACCTTTGGTCTGCTGGGGAGGGGAGGGCACGAGCGGGCCGGGCTGGTTGAAGGGACACCCCATAATCAGGCTCCTGTCAGCGCTGTTTCCAGGAGATTAATTCCGCTGGTTTCAATTCCAGCCGCTGCTCCTCTAGCCGCAACCCAGGGTGCACATATTGTCCTGTTTAAAACACATGCACGTGGCACTGACTCAATTTAACACAGGCATAGCTGAGGGGGAAGGCTGGGTCACAGGAGTAGCCTTCCTCTCTTGCAAACACAAATAACATGCATCAACAAGAAGGCAGAAATCCCAGCTCTGGCTCAGGCGGAGAGAAATCCAATCAGAGTGCACAAGAGGAAATGATGTTTGATCAGGCTGGACCACTAAATTACACACATGTAAATCTTCTCTTACAGTTAATAAAATGATTACATGACACTCTTCTCGGCTGTGGTGCTCCTTCCTGCTAAGCACCTGCTCTGAGCCACCCGCTACCAGCAGAGCTGCCAGACAGACAGTGCCTGGCTGTTGTGGCCAGAGGCTGAGGAGACTCTACTGGCGCTAGCTAATGAACTGATGAGACAGCAGCGCTAAGGAGCAGGTGATACAGGAGGACAGTGACAGAGATGTAGGGGCCCACCGTTACTTACCTGTAATAGCCCGGGATGACGATGTGCACCCCAGCACTGGGCTGACAGATGTCGGGGTTCTTCTGATCATCCATTTTCTGCAGCGCGTCTGTAAAAGGTCCCGTGGCATTGATAACACATTTGGCTCTGACATCAAATTCCTGCCCTATGAAAGAAAACAGCATCAATCACCAGGGGCTATTCATCTGTGGCTGGTGACAAGCCGGATTATTAATTTATCAGCGAACGCCCCCCTCTCTCCGTAATAGAGTGGCTCGAGTGTGTCCATGGGAGACTTCCCAGGATTGTAATTAATAGGAAACAGACATACCTAATTTCCCTCTTGCCTCTTTGTGTCACAGAGTAGCTCAGTGGCAGTGACTGAGGGAGCCTTTTGAAATTGTGGAAGGGAAATGTTTGTTAATGTGATGCTTGATGTTGACGAGCTACAGTATATAATGGGACGCATATCAAAAGATACCATGAGGATAGCAAAGGATGTGTTTTGACAACAAGACGAATGACGGACCACCCTTTCTAATTTGACATGCGATGCTGCCATTGCTAAGAAGGAGGAAGAGGAGAAATGGAATGACGAGGTTTGTAAGCCGGAAATTCATATTTTTGCAAAAGAGGAAGACAAAAAAATAGGAAAAGACAAAGAAAAAAGAACAGATGACAAAATTGTTTCTATTATCCTTTCAGTCTAAGCCCTCCCTATGTGAGGCCCTCTTCTCACATTATTAAAGTGAGACATCTCCTCCGAGAGAACACTTCCATCTTTTAAAACATCAGGGGGTGGTCATGTGTTGAGATCCTCAAATCTTGGTTATTCATGAAATGTTTCAGAATACCATCTTTTACCCTTAACTGCTTTATTCTTCCAAAGCCAGCCCTATGCATGACATTTAAAAGGTAAGTAAGGCCATTTGGAGTACGCTAATTCCGTCTTATGTTCCTCCCTACAAGATCTGAAGCAGCCCTCTGCGCCATAAAACGCTTATAAAATATTAAAAGCCCCTGCATTAGATGTGCAATGACTATGTGCAAACTAGCACTGAGTAAGAAGTGCTGGGAGGGCCCCTGTTGTGAGGGCGAGAGAGAGTGGGAATAGAGTGAGGCAGGCAGGAAGGAAGCGGCTTTTGTTGGATTTACCTGTGATCCCATCCCTGCAGTGCGCTCCGCAGACCCTCTCCTTCCCCGTCTGAGGGTCTGCCCTCTTCAGTAGGTGCACCACTTCAGTGTAATTGGCTATGGCAGCCCCATACCTGGCAGCAGTGAGGGCGATGGCGAGGTTCATTCGAGCATCGTTGTGTTGTCCTGCAGCGGGGGGACAGGACCAGAGCAGGGGGATGTGAGTCACCCCGAGCCTGTGACTGGTGGTATGGAAGTGTGTCGGAACCGATATGTCACATCTGTCCCTGTCACTTTGCATCAGCGCGATGGCTGCTCTGGCCACACAAGGAGCACACTTAAAGCCACAGTGGCCCTTTGGCCTGAGTGTGGGCCCCCCCTCCTCCGACAGCCCCTCCCCTCTCGTCTCCTACACCGGGAAGGGGAACTGCTCCTTGGGAAAAGGCAGGGAATGCAGGGATAAGGAGCAGACGCATCAAAGCCTTAAATATACCCAGAGTGCAGAGGTAGGCGCTGACGACCGGTTGTTTGAAACATGTGATAATGTTATTCCTGTCTGCAGAGCAGCGCTTCTCAACCTTTATCTCTGTGAGGACCCTAAACTGATAAACATTAGGTCACGAAACTCCATGGAATAACATTTTGCCAGAAGATTTTGCTTGTTAGATTAAGTCAGACAAATTAAAACCTATGATACAATAGTCCCTCTGATGGATTTTACTCTTATTGGGCTCACTTAAATAGTGAATTAAATGGTGAAAGTAAATGAATTCCCATTTTTATGGCCCCGTAAAACTCCCCTACATGTTCACAAAACACATTTTTTTTACATCTAAAAAGAAAATGGGAATAAAAACAATACAAACCTCAGACATCCTGAATAGGCCTGTCACAATAACTCATTTTGGATGAATTATTGTCCCAGAAATAACTGCAATAAACAATAATTTTGTCACAATTATGATATTATAAACAATGCAAGCACACTTAATGTAACTAATTTTAGGAATATCCGGACAATGGAATGTGAAAGAAAATGTTAAAATATCCTAAATAAAGAAAACATATTTTTTTTAAAACACACAACCAAAACAATAAACAAAATGGTTTCTGTTATACTGTCTCATTCATTCTTAACTGGCAATATATTGCCAATCTGTAACAGTATCTTTTTTTTCTGTTTCTGTTCATTTGGTTTGGGCAATGAGAAAAAATCACTTAAAGTCTTATAATGGCCTGGAAAATGCTGCTTTTTTAAATTTTGCTGGCATCATGTTGGTGACATTCTTATATAAGCAAAAAAGAATGTCAACGCAACAAGCAATATCATGCAATATAAGGACATGACCTGGATCATTTTTGCTGACCTCGATAGGTCAATAATATAATTACCACGACAGGCCTAATCCTATATTTTAAAAAGAAAACTGATCACTGAAAACAAGCACTTCCCCTGCTGATAATCACATTTTTCAACATGTCAATATGAAGGTAAACAGCTCTTGACAGCAGCTGATCTGCTTTTCCAGCTGAAGATCCCGTGGCAGAATCCTTTTAATGAACGGAGAAATCTAATATCAAGATTTATGGATTAATCCCTCTTCAGCTCTAAAATACCAGAGATCTATATTCAGAGTCACAAGGTCACAAGTTTTGTAATTTAAATGAAAGGGTCTAAAAGGTGACAAATGAACAAAGCCTGGTTTCATTAGGAAGTGATTCTTATGTACATCTTTGAAGATTTATTGCTGGACAATCCCTTGGTTCAAAAGTAAAGAGAGAATAGAGATGATTAATCACTTTTAATGTTGGTGTCTCGGGTGACTTTCTTTCTATTTGTTATTGCCAGGGAAGTTCAAGTCCTCATTGTTGGCCGGGGAAAATGTTGCTACTTTGCAGGAATGAGCAGGGTCCTTTGTGCCCTGATTTATTTTACGTTTGAGCGACTTGAGGCTAAGCTAGCTGGTGGGCTCTGCTTAATGCTACAGCATGCTGGAAGCCATTCCCCCACTACGGGAAATAAATAAATAAATTGAAAGCAAAAAGTAAAAAAAACAAGAAAACAACAGATTTAAAGGCCACATTTTAGAATGAATTACATACAAGAGTATGCACCCTGCCATGATGTATTAGGAAGACCATGGAATCCACTTCTTCATCTCTGTAGGGTGAATGTGACCATTATAGTAGGTGGTTAGCAAACCTATGCCACCGGTGGTGTATGTGCACGTGCATACACAAGCGAGCACGCACGCACACGCAGGCAGCCCAGACTTGAGAGGGGGCTCGGCACCACTAGGCAGTGTCTGATCCTTGGTGATTGCTGAGCCTCCTAATGACCTTTGACCCAGTGATTCACAGCTCTCTGTTGTGAGCCTGTCACAGATTGGCACTGGGCAAAGAACAGAAGCATTAATACTACATTAAATGTCAGGAATTCAAGGATTAGTCAGATCGCGGTGCCAGGATTTATGAATGAACAGCATATGACGGCTATAATAACCTGACACGCTGATGAAGATAACAATAATGATGATGATAATTATCATCAGCAATTAAAAGCCAAAATGGCCGAATGACAGAGCAGAGCTAAATGAGCATCAAAGCTCCCTGGAAGAACAGGAGCCCCCCCCCATCCCTCCCT
>CAFUXE010000633.1:479955-504784 GCA_903364295.1 Serranus cabrilla | reverse complement strand
CCCATCCCACCCCTACCTCCGCTCAGCTCACACCACCACTCGTTCCAGCCTCCTGGAGGTACAAAACTCAGTGGAGTGAGAGGAACTCTGCGGCTGGACAAAAAGCTGCAAAATGACAGAGACAATAATGACAATGAATGTCATGTCTCCCAGTCATAGAGCCAGAGATGCTTGGCTGGGCTGACTTGTCCAATTAAATTGTTACAGGTACAGTGGGAGATGAAGTTATTATCCCAGATGCTTTTGTCAATTACTCCACTCGCACAAAAAGGAAGAGCACAGTTGAATGTTGTATATAAACACACAAAAATACATGTTATAAGTATAAAAGTTTACAACTGCGTCTTTATAGCGTCACAGTACTATTTTTTTTTTTTGCTGTGAGTGAATATCCAGTTTATCACGTCCCTTGTCTGTGTGATTTATGTGTACGGAGTCCGACAGTCTGTTCGTCATTTCTTACTAAATTCTCTGTTTGCAAAGACCGTTTTCTAAGGGTAAAGGATGTCTACATGTTGGAACTATCTGACCATGATGGCTTGAAAAATCCTGAGGAGATGAACCCGAGCAGTCAAAGCCCGATCCCCAGTAAAGAAGGTCAGGACAGAAAATGTCACTGCCATAATGTACCCAGTTGCGTATGGGAAAAAGGGTGGAAAAGACAGCTTGAGGAAAAATTAAATACATGTAAGCGGTCTAATGTTTTAATTTTTCTTATTCCTTTGTCCCTTTTGCACTAGTTCTAATTTTTAAATTGTCCTAATATTATAACACTACACATTGTTTTTCATAATTCTTTCCCGATTTTACTGCTTTCTAAAAGTACAAAACAAAACCACGATTATAAAACAAATATAAATAGCTCATGTAAAATACCCCCCTCTCCTACTTACTTCTGCTGAATGAATAAGGTTGACAGATCACTGCTCAGATAGTGGCCGTATTCCCTCAGAAGTATGTTGCCTTTTTGCAGTACATGGGAATCCACATATCCTCAAATGCTAAATGAAGTCTGACAGATAGCCTAGAGAAACAAAGTTGGGAGTTTGCAGCTACAAGGGAGACCTTGAGTGAACAGGACATGCTATGTACACCCTGGCTAACAATCAACATATGCTTTGTTTTTCTGATGCCAACACGAGGCACATATAGCCTGGAGAAAGATGGATCCTGGGACTGGTTGGAACGCGATGCCTACTGGCTATTTTCTATTTTAAAAATGCTGTTTCTAATTTGTTTACGCTCACATAGACAGCAATTACACGGCTGTGTGAGACACAGGAAATTTAACTGAGAAGGTATGATCTACAATTTAAGATTACTGACAAATAATAATTACAAACCTGTGTTTAATTACATTGTTGTCTTCCTGGTACCAAAGTCTAGATGTTTTTTCTGTGCTGCACTCATTTTTAATAAAGCTTAATTTAAAAGGGATAGGTCAACCTCAAATTAAAAATACATATTTTTTCCTTTTACCTGTATTGCTTTTTATCAATATAGATTATTTTGAGGTGAGTTACCAAGTGCTGAAGATATCAAACATAGAGATTTCTGCCTCCTGAAATATAATGAAACAGATGCCACTCAGCATTAAAAAATACATTTGAAAAACTGAGCTTTGTCACTTTCTCGTTTGTTATGTAGTTCCATTATATTCAAGAGAAGGCAGACACCTCCAACACTTGGCAACTAACGACAAAACAATCAATGCTGATAAACAGCAAAAACGGGAAACATATGCATTTTCATTTTAGGGGTGAACTGTCCCTTTAAGGGTTTATGTTTGGGTTATGACCAATAATGGCAAAAAACTGACCTTTAAATGTGCATTCAGCTCCATATACATGTGTTACATTTGGTGAGACATTACGAGAGATTTTTCATTACTGCACACCAAACGTTTGTTGTTTTTAAAAGTCTAATGAATACAAAAACTTGAATTCCTCACACTTGTTGTTCAAGCAAGTCAGAGGGAAAAAAAAAAAACAAGTTTTGCAATCACACGAAGCAGTTAACTGGACAGATTAAGATTTCCACAATTTGCAGTCAGATTGCTGCTTCCAGCATCTCCAGCTGTGATAAGTGCAATCATACACTTTCATGGTGCATAGTGATGCGCACGGCACGCTCCACACTGTTCAAAAACGATGTCATGATTTGAGGCTCTGAGCATCGTAATAAACAATGGCCATCACCAGCTGTCCTTTCACGAGCATGTAAGAGTACGAGAGTGACGGCTCTGTAATTCCAGAAAAATGCGATATTGCAGGGTTGGAAATATGTGCTGTGGATCCCATGTTAGCACAGAGTCACACTCTTTCGTTCCCTATGATACTGTCTGCAGCTTCCTTCTCTGTGACAGTGTTTGCAGCACCAAAAAGGACTTAATTTTATGATAGGCTTGAACTCTGGTTTGACTGATGATAGTTGGGTCAGATATGGCTTTGTGCGAGTGAAGGAGGGGTTCTGGGATGCTGACAGGCAGCATGATGAGTTAAGACGCTGCCACGGCCCGGCAATGAGAGAGAAATCAGAAATCTCCTTTCCCCCTCTCAGTAATGAGCCACACCTGTACACTGCTTTAAATACCAGAGAGAAGCTTTAAATGTCAGGTGCAATTAAAGCTTATGATTCAAGGCTGCACAAATCAAATCAAGGCCCCTGAGTTCACCCCAAGTCTGAGAGAGCAAAGGCGAGATGGTGCAGAGATGCCATGGACCACTCTTCCTTTACCTTACACTTCAATGGGCCTCTCAGCCCAAAGGTGATTGTAAAGTTTACTACCATTCCGCTGAACTTCTCCATCTTCCCAACTCCATGCCTTTATCAAGGGAAAGGTTTACGGCTCTTTCTGGTATATGAGGTGAAAAATGATCAGAGAATTGTTGAGATGAGGTTTTACTCGTACACCTGAAGCGTTATGGAGACGGGTGCTGCCAGATATGTGTGATAGTCAAACAACAGGACACAGAGGAGAGTGAAAATGGACCATTTGTCGGACATAAAACATATTCTGATTAGGGCTGAACTAATGATTATTTTCTTAATTGGATGATTGTTTTCTTCATGAATCAATTTGTCATTTCATGGCTGTGAAAAATGTCCCAGATGATTTACCAGAGTCAAAGGTGACTTCTACAACCACTCGTCCAAAACCTTCAGAAATCTTATAGAAGACAAAGAAAACCGCCAGTATGACACATCTGGGAAGCTGGATCAAGTGAATTTTTAAGCAGTAAAAAATGACTTAATTGACTTATTCTTTCAGCTCCAATTATAATTCCAATTTATGGCAAGACATTACGTGTATAGGATACATTTTTAACTCATACATATCAAAATGACACTCTCTCTCCTGATTACTTACATTTGCATTACAAGGTTTTATCAATAAAATGTTATATAAATCCAGCTTTGAATATAATATAAACAAACCCCTGTGTAAAAACCTTCAGAATATGTATAGGAATGAAACTGGAAGGTTAAGTGTATTTAAGTACTAAAGTGGAAACAGCCTTTAAAGATATGTATGTATGGAGATGAGTATAATTCAAAAAACACCTAAATTAGTATTTTGGTTGTTTTCTGACACTGGTCGAAAGAAGATGATATTGAAGAAAAATAACCCCAAATTTAAACATTGATCAGTGCATTAAAATTTTCAAATTGTTTTACTTGTAGTGTCTGGCCTTAAAGTAATAAATTAAACATAATCTGTGCGCATATTTGAATGACAGCAATGACCTATTACGGTTTATCTTGTCCTGCTGCTTTCAGAACATTTTAATTCGCTAATAAAGATCCAGAGTTTAATTTTTCGCCCTCTTGTTAATTATCCGTTAATACAGAGACCTGAACTAGATTTTAGGTTTGGAGGGTAAATATTATTGTGACTACTAGTCCTACGTTCGCAGTCCCAAAAACTGTTGCTTTAATTTGCCCTCTGTTTCATCTGAGACATGTAGCGCAGCCTACATTTTACTGTCGAGCTGCTGACTAGGCAGTTGTGTTTCCTGCAATCACACTAATTGGTCTCCTCTGCTGCTCACCTCCAGGACCCTCGTATGTTCATACAGATAGCAAAATAAGGCTCCTAAAGAAAACACAAGCTGAGAATAATGAGATTCCTCATATACTGTGAAATGTAACAGAAAATGGTGACATTTCAGTTTGAACCTGGGTGACTCGTCTTAAACAATTCACAGACAAAGGAGGACACATAGGCTTCATTCCACCTATTACTGGGAGATAATTTTATGAATTAAGTCACAATACGATAACAGCAGAGGTCTGCTAAGTTGTAAGAGTTCTTTAAAACAACTTCAGAGAATTCCAGGCAGGCAGTCATTCAAGGAAAACATGTCACTGCTTCCCCGTGAATGAAAAATGAACATGGGAGGGTAAATAAAGCAATATGACCAGAGGGACCAGGAATTCTGCGGATAAGTGTCAGCTGCGGAGAAAAAATGAAGCATTTACCTGTTTGTAATCCAATTTCATGATGGCTTTCTGTAGATATCGGACTCCTCCGTGAATGAGCTTGGTGCTCCGGCTGCTGGTGCCTGATGAGAAATCGTCTCCCTGCACAAGGGCAGTTTTGAGATCTGACAATGGGAGCCAAGGAAACACATCAACATTTGGATACTTATTGTCCCAAATCTTTAGAATGGATCAAGATGCTATTCGCATATGCACAACTTTCCACTGTAATATTCATGACGAGAACAATATTGTGAGGCCATACATATTCCATTGGTTAAAAACAACAATCACTTCCACCAGTGTGACAGCATGAATCTCAAAAAGGAGCTGCATGTTAGAGAAACCAAATAATCTAGAAATCATTGCTTTTCTTCTGGACAATTTTTACAAAAGTATTTGCAGGAAACCATATGACTTTCATAACATTTTTAACACTGAAATCGCTCTTTACTTTGCCTATTAGAAGCTTCTTTGCTGTCCCAGATGGTCTGTAAATCCCAGTTTTGAAAAGAAGAAAGGAAGAATAACTGAGGATTAGAAGAAAGGGTTTGAAAACCCCCTCTACACCACCATTAGACAACCCGAGTAAATAAAGGGGCAAAGCACATTTAAGAAGCCTCCTACCAGCCGCATAGATAATTGATTTGGTATGTAATGGTAACCACTAGAGGTTGTTCCCCTCATTTGAAAGGAACAAAGGAGTTATCCTTTATTTTTTGGGTGATTGGACTGAAGCCCGTTGACTTGTTAAGGAGAGAAATCCTCCCAGTCTGAACATGCTGCTGCTCTAGACTTCATAGCAGACATGCGAAGCGCCTTACAGATCGAGCCCCAGAGAGACGGCTTGGAAGCAACTCCATCATAATGGCAAGGAGGTTATGCAACATCAGGATGGAGAATGCCCATTTGTGGTTGCAAGCAGAGGCTGAACAAGAGTCTGCCATGAAAAATCCTCTCAAAAAGCTTCTACCACAAAAAGATGGCACTGGTGCTGCCGGAAAAACTGGGAATTATACGTTAATTTGCTCATGAAAACCCCAAAACATTCCCAGTTAACCAGAGGACACAAAAACAACAATGTGAAGTTTGTTTCTCGATACTTTCCGACTTCTTTACCGTGTCTGTGGGACTCAGCCAAAGCGCACTGGTGCTGAAGATGTAAATCTTTCAAAATGGGTCACAACGGGTATAGATTTTGTTTGTTTTTTTTAGCTGGGCCTTGTACGTTTGAGCAAATGTTACTCAAGCAGGAGTAATTACAGCATTTCTTGTGGACTATTTTATGCTGTGGATTAAAATTTAGTGTTCTATAGAGTGCTGCAGAAATTAGCCCTTTAATTAAATTTTAGCACATTTGGTACTTCCAGTTACTGTGTTTTCAATTTAGTGGGTATTTTTTCATGTTTTCCCGTTTTGTTATAGAAAATAAAATATATCACTTTGTTTTTATTTTATTTTATTGTTTGAATTGAATTGAATTGAAAAAAATGCAGCTGCTAACTAGTGGCTAAATTAGATTACATCAGCATAAACACAAGGAAGTATGAATAGTTGTGGTGATGTTGAAGCCATGTGGCTCTGGTGAATCTTTCTATAGCATAACATAAACATGTACTTCTGGTAATTGTATTATGCTTCAAAAAATATAGAAGTAGTGTTAATTTGTGAATATTATCTTTTAGAACAAAATGTGCAAGTAGCATAAGTAGCACAGATCTGAGCTCTTTCTTTGTATATATTTTTAAATAATAAGAGGACAGAATCGACTTGCTCCCAGCGAGTGCCTCTAACCTGAGTGAGTGGCTCCTCCTCGCTGATGAAGCCATGGAACTGCTGTGAGACCTTCGTCAGGCCACTCTGAACTCTGAGCTCATCCATGCAGACGGTCTTTACCTGTTCAGCTGCCTCCACATGTCACACACGGACCTACAGCTTCCAAGCAAAAGAAAAGCAGCCATCAATTTCATTGTCATGTGACTCCAGGGGACAGTACACATTAATAAATGTGTTTCATTATTATGCATATGTCTTTATATTTCTTATGATGGATTTAGGAAAAAAGAAGCCATGCATTTTCTGTGACAAAGCTGTCAGACACCATCAAGCAATAAAAAACAATACATCACATGCTTATTTATATTCAATAACATTTCAAAATATTGTCTTTCTAGATTAATCACAGAATCTGCATGTGGCACGCAGACGGACGGCGCTGAAACATGTTAACAAGCAAACTTGACTAATTGGAAGACGTGTGCTTGTAAAGAAGATGATGGCACAGGATTATCTAAAATAAGCAAAACAGAAAAAGACAAATGACAGCCATTATCAAGTTCACTGCGTTGTTCATCATGTACACATTACAGAGGCACCATACAGTCTACTTACCATCTGTTAGCGAGCGCAGTGAACAGAATGCAAGGAAGCTAGAATGAGGAGCTGCTTATTTATGACCTGTGATGGAGAGAATGACACTGTTAGAAGCTCACTTTTTTTAGTGAACAATCAGAATATGAAGCCTTCTAATTATATTAACAGAACTTTCCTAACAACACAGCACTCTATGCATTGCTCTGCAACACTTGAGGGAATCTCACCTATTTACTCTGCCAGCTGAGTTAAGCTGTAAAATACAAACACGACTCCTCCAGCATTGACAGCACTTCCCATTACAGCCTTGTGGAACACCATGCCTCCACCTGCAATGTACACAGACACAGTACAGCTCAGCTGGTGATCAAGAGCAAAAAAAGAGAAAAAGGAACAGCAAAGATTGCAGTGCAGGTAATCCATTGCTGAAACAATGTGTGTACAGCAGATATAGTGAGGCAGTTAGGCTGCACTCAGAACGTATGGATCTTTTCTGAGCTTGCAGGCCTTCAGTATGGAAACATGCAGGGGTGGAGAGTATATATACTCAAGTACTGTATTTTAGAACACAGGTAAGGTGTTGTATGTTACTTACAAATGTTTGAATATATGTATTGTATAATGTGTATTTTTTTTTACTTCATATTTACTTTACAGCAAAAGCTACAAGCTACTTTTCAGATTAAGATGAAACCAGCCTGTGTGACTTGTGACCTGTTACAAAAATAAAGTGTCTGGTTGTCTAAGTTGCAAGCAGAGACAAAAATATGTCCCCTCTAAATGTTCAGATTCATTAAAATTAATTAATGAGGCTCGGTGAGTTCCAACTATCCAGTGTTTCTCAAAAAAAGCAAAGATGATTTAAAAAATTCAAAAAATAAAAGGACAGATACGTGTCTCTTTTTTATCCTTCCTCCACCCTCAGCTTTGTCATGGTATCATTTCGTGGGGCGAGATCCCTCGGTGTGGAAGCTACTGAACATCTAGCTCAGCCTTGAGTAAGTTAAGTAAAATGTGACGTATTATTTTTTATTATTTATCTATCATATACTGTATAATATAGCAGTTAAAGGGGACATTTTATTTCAAAATTAGTACTTTTTCTGATTAAGCTCAAGTACATTTTTCGGTTGATATTACATAGAGTGTTTATGCATAGTTGTATTGCTCTTTTATTTCAGTATAGGATCAGAATACTTCTCATATCACTGGGAACATGACCAGTGGCGTGCCTATGAAGTTCACTTTGTTGTAAATGATGCTACCATCTCAATACTGATCCTTCCATGTGGAACCAGGTCTGCCTCTCTACACCACACTGTGAATGGTGCACTGCACTAAACTGAAACCACAAGGAGAAAAAAAAATCCTCCCATCCAGCTACTTAGAGGAGAAAGCCTTGCAGCTTAGGCAAAGCTTTATCCAATTCCCTCATCATCCATTCTAGGACACTTTAGTGGGGCCGAAATGGAGCCGCAGCAAATTCCAGTACAAAAAGAAATCTGCCACAGCGAGCCCACTATCAGCGTGTAACCTCGACGAGCAGGCTCACTCGTGTCTGTGCAAGCTGCTAAATCTACTCACACCTCAGACAACTTGGAGATAAACTGTTGTCATCAACTGTGTAGCAATAGAGAGCTGAAGCACATTCCTCATGTAAGCAGAATTATTCCATAATTTTGGCGTTTGTTATTTTGTTCGCAAAAGTCATCAATACACCAGTGATCTTTTTATAATGCCCAGTAGCCAGTGGTAATGGCATGCTATATAGGAGTCCTGAAGGGCTGCATCCATAACTATTACAAAGAGATTCACTTTACACTATTTAGAGTCCTCTCAACCTTTTATGATTCAGATATATTATTAATCAAAGAGATTGACAAAGAAACTAATGGTTTGTCTGATTTTCACTGGGGCACAATCCAGCCAGCAATTGATTGTGGCACCAGGGACACCTGCAGCTTCAGAATACATTTTCACTTTCAGGAGGAGAGAGAAAAAAACAGCACCACGAGGAAATATTGCCCCACCACATGAATATGCAGGGACTTGATACCAGCAGTGTCATTACTAATGTTGCTGCCAATTACAGAGCATGTCATGACACTGTGATTCATGAATATTCATCGTTGACTGATATAGACAGCAGCAGTATGCAGAGGCCTCTATTCCCATTTTACTGTCTCATTGTGAATGGTGAACAGGTACCTCCATCATGCCATGGAGGCGCCTTCCAGCTGCAAGACAAGCTGTTCCATAAGGCATTGCTAGTTAACAGTGTGTTATATAAAGGTGTATAAAAGTGATGAAGTGCTCCCTGGCTCTAAAGAGCAGGCATTAAAGCATATTAAGTAGACATTTAAGCTTGTAAAGTGGGAATCTAGAAATGGAAAGAAGACACTGAGCAAAGGGATGCCTTCAGGGTCGGGCTGTTCAATTCTCAGAAAGTTTGATACCTGCTGGTGCTTGGAAATGAAATGAGGTTTGTGCGGGGGACCTGCAGATTTTGCAAACTTCCCCGGCTTCAATTTAGGTGTGTGTGTGAGTGAATGGAGCAACTCCCTCCTACTTTCATCCAGATTCAGGGCTATCTAACGTTTAGTGGGCTGGTGAGTGAATAGATCAGTCGTGATGAAAATGAAAGCTCACATTTTCTTACTTTTCTAAATTATTTTCACATATTTGTAAAGTAATGTGCTTAAATTCAACTTTTAAAAATTGAGCTCCACAGAATCTTTCAAGTTTCTACAAATTCATAGATATGCAGGGGCATGTCTAAGGGGGTGCACGGGGTGGCACTGCCCCCCCCGAAACATGACTGGAGCTCCCTGTAATTAAATCAACTGATTAACAGTTAACATATGGGTCTAATACTGATTTACTCATTTGTTCATGTTAAGTGAGGTTTTAATTCATACATTCCTTAATAGTTTATGGAGATACTGTGAACATTAGGTCATAGTTAATTAATACAATAATAAGCCTTAAGTAACTGTAAAATGTCTCTTGTTAACAATTATTAAGGGTTTACATGTTAATTAAGGAACCAGCTAATAATATTCAATGGTCTATAAAGATGTTAATGAACATACATGTAGGTTGACACACTTCACAGTCTTCATGTAGAGGTTTGTTTGTTTCTTCATCCTCAGATGTTTCTTATCTTACAGCCTAACCCATATAATTATTGTGCCTGTTATGTAAGCATTTTTAATGATAATTAGCTGTTTATTAATGCTCTTAGAGTTCAACATTTTCATGTCAGGGGGGCCATACATTGATACAAATTCTGTTATCGACTCCCATTTGATAAGATTTTGCTTTTGGGACCTCCACCTGAGAAGATTTGGGTTTTTAGATATGATTCAGACCAGAGTTCCATTGTTAACTCTAACTCTTAACTCAATTAAGGAGATAACTGTGGAAAAAGTGAAACCTTGATCAGAACAACTATCCTCTATTTTTCTAGGGACCCCCTGGAATTCCCTTAAGGACCCCAGGGAGTCCTGGGACCCCTACTTGAGAACCATTGCCTTAAGTAACACTTCAAAAATGCATAGGGATGCTCAATAAACATTAGTTAAATATAATTAACCATTTCATTAATGGTCTCTGTGATGGTTATTGTACAGTTTAAACATGAATCTTGTCAACAGCATCATTATAAACTATTAAATGATGTATTAATTATTACGTTACGAGACACATTGTTAAATAACTGTACAGTTGTTAAAAAACAGCCAACTTGTTGGTTCATGATGAGTGAATCAAGTAAGGCTGCTCACCCTCAGGTTCTCACCCTGGGGCGACCTTTGGGGAAGCGGGCAGCCTCTGGTGTGACTGGGACCGACAAGCATCCTGCAACCATGAGAGGACGGGAGCGTCTTATCCACTGACAATAAAGTGCATTTCCTGCAGATTTCCAGATTGTACCTGCAGAGACAGAGCTGGGACGCTGTGTGAGCCAATGAAAAGACGTGTCTCTCTCATGCACACAGTCGTTCACCCACACACTAAAATAGTTGATGTCAATTGACATTTCGTCAAATAAAGTTGAAAATACAATCTGAGGAAATAACTTCTGTGTGATTAAAACTTAAGTCCTCACTTTCAAAAGACTGTCAATTAATTGTGCATATAAATGGGAAGTTAATTATTCTTCATTAAAATGGCCAATTAAACTGCTAATTGTGTTTTCATTATAAATTCCAAATGGATAACAAACACAGCGTGACCATGCAGCTTCCTGTCATAATTTCACAAAAAATGGTTGATTTTTTTAATATGCACATACTGTACATACATGTATGTGTGGTCAGTATAGATTCCAGCACACAGGGAAAGATTTTCTGTTGATAAACTAGAAGCCTCCAGTAAAGTGAAAAAAAGGAAGTGAAAGGTGCTCTAATTAGCAGCTACCATAAAGGAAAGGAGGAGGCAAAAAAAACACCAGAACTTTTATATTTATCTTCTGAATATTCACAGTGCAGTGTGGAGAATTTGTAATTTACAAATCCTGCCATGGAGCCCACCTGAAAACGACTGGGCGTGACCACACAGCCTTAATGGGGTTAGGTTAATTAAAAGGTTAATTGTAAGAAACAGGAGCTGGTTGATGTATGGCTGGTGAACAATAGTGTCCTCTAGAGGTGAGTGTAACCATGATATACAGTTTTCTTTTTCCCCCCTCTCCTTGCACACTCTGTCCTTGTGTGCACTGAGTGCAGGGCACACACACACACAAAAACTGCTCTGAGACTGATGGCTGTTCTGTGGCTCGTATAATAAAGCATCAATCCAGTAGAAATAACACTGCGCGCTATGTGAAGCAGGCTGCTGGTACATGTGGGCATACATCTCTACACATCTTGTTGCACCCTGTATGCACGCTCTCCTCCTCACACTGGCTTGCTGCCCACACCGATATGCATGTAGAAAAATGTAGGCCAACTTGATTGGCTACAAGGTGTTGGTGTAAGATTACACTGAGATCAGTTATTCCATCGCTGCAGAACAATAAAGCCAAAAGATTATTTTGGCCACTGCATCAACTTGAGCGTTTTTCTGCGTCACTCTCCATTCTGCCCGCTCCTATCACGTTTCCCTCTCTGGGGACTAAATTGGGTCCCCCATGACAACTGGCTACAGGCCCACTAATTACCCCCCCCTCTTTCCTCCTCCAGCAGCAACTCACACACACACACACACACACACACACACACACACACACACTATACAGCAGCTCTATGAATAGGCAGGCCACCCCGCAAACCCCACCCCATTTGAGGTCTAAATTTGGAACACAATTGAAATACAGAAATCCTGTCAGAAGATAACGAAGAATAATATTGACCCTCGCTTCATTAGGCCTATTTCATACGAGAGTAGTGAGTCTGGCGTATCAGCCACATTGTGACATAACTGTGCCTAAATGTGCCAATGTACATTCATCTCAAGTTTACACTAAAATAACAACTATCAACCAGTTAATTCACTCAGTCTGTAGAGATGTTTTTACCTTAAATGTACTTTAGCATGTTGGCCTGCTGAAATATCTGACTTTTTCTCTATTAATCATGTCTGATATTAAATTAATAGTCCTGTATGTTGATGTTATGGACTAAACAAAGGTGATTACATATATCAAGTCTAAAAAAAAAAGTTTTCCATGTGTGCAGAAAGCACCAGCTCATCACAACCTGTCTCATTTACTACTTTGTGATAAATACAATGAAATGACAGCACATAGATTAATATCAGCCCAAAACAAGCGTGACTTAAGACCTCTGCAAACACTAAAGTGTCTGAAGTGAGCACAGAAGGGTTTACCCTCCACTAACATCCCTGCTAATGTCCATGTGGGAAGCAACATAGAACACATACCACAAGACAAACATACTCGCCAGAGAAATTGGGGCTTGAGAGAGCTCCCGAGCGGATTGGTCCGAGCCCGTGCTGACGCCGATGACGTCGCGCTGTGAAACACGTGGGCCACGGTATCCAGAGCTCACATAAACAAAGCCACATTGGCCAGACTGGGTAGTCGAAGCTCGTGTCGCTGTCAGTACGCGGAGTCACACGGTCGCGTCCTGCCTGGCATTGTTGGGTACAGCCGCTCATGGTTTGGAGCTTTTACACAAATTGATGAATACCCTGTGCATGCTTATCGCATGGATTGAAAGCCACGATCCTGATGTGAAACAGGTAAGATTCACTCATCTCTTTCTTTGCAGCATCACCGCGTCTGCGCTTTAGTTCTGCCGCCTTCTCCGAACATTTTTAACCTTTTTCTTTCTTTTAGTGTTTTCACTGTTCAACTGAAATGATTCAAAACTCAGGCAGACGGCGCAGATCTGTAGCTGCTGCTAATATTTCACGAGATTTTATTTAAAGCTTTGCAGACAAGTTGTCAGTAATGTCAAGTGCGCGAAGTTCAATCGTGGACAACCGCACACTTTATAATAAGAAAAGAAAAACAGCAGGTATCTAGATAAAGTTTTTATGATATTTTGCAAAAAGCTGTGCCTAGTTATAAATTGGTTGCAGTTTGTGCGCAAATGTGCAGGTTTAATCTAGCTTTATTTGGGATCTCGTGCTATTTATTTTTTAGATATTTGTTTTATTTTATAATGTAGTAAATGTCAAAGTGATGTGTTTTTATCAGGGGAAGATCCAGAACAGAGCCGCTTTCTTGAATCCTGACAGCCATACAACTCCTGACAAAACCCATTTCAAGTGTCACCGAAAAACTGTCAGAAGACTTGAGGTAGGACATGGAAAATTATTTACGAATTAAAAACACTGATGTATTATTGTTTAGTGTTATTTTATTTTGAAATGACTAATTCCACATGTATTATAGTTATCTCTAAAACTTTCTTCACGGTTCTATTTGAGAGATTCTGATGTGTTTGTACCGGTCTGGTTTTGCAGCCATGCCCTGCGTTCAGGCTCAGTATGGATCATCACCTCAAGGAGCTAGTCCTGCTTCCCAGAGCTACAGCTACCACACCGCAGGAGAATACAGCTGCGACTTCTTAACACCTGAGTTTGTTAAGTTTAGCATGGACTTGACCAACACTGAGATCACAGCCACTACTTCTCTCCCGAGTTTCAGTACATTCATGGACAACTATAACACCGGTTACGACGTTAAACCGCCCTGTCTGTATCAGATGCCCCACTCTGGAGAGCAGTCCTCTATCAAGGTGGAGGACGTCCAGATGCATAGCTACCACCAGCAGAGCCACCTGCCACCTCAGTCGGAAGAGATGATGGCTCATTCTGGGCCTATGTACTTCAAACCGTCCTCGCCTCACGCCCCGAGTACGCCAAACTTCCAGGTCCAGCCTAATCACATGTGGGAGGACCCTGGCTCCCTCCACAGTTTCCACCAGAACTATGTCGCGGCCACGTCTCATATGATGGACCAGCGCAAGAACCCGGTGTCGAGGCTCTCGCTCTTCTCCTTCAAGCAGTCCCCGCCTGGCACTCCTGTTTCCAGCTGTCAGATGCGGTTCGACGGGCCGCTGCACGTCTCCATGAACCACGACAACCCGGGCGTGCACCGCGGCCTGGACGGCCAAAGCTTCGCGGTGCCCAGCGCCATCCGGAAACAGGCTGGCCTGGCCTTCCCTCACTCCCTGCAGCTCGGCCACGGGCACCAGCTGGTGGACAGCCAAGTGCCATCGCCCCCGTCCCGAGGATCTCCGTCAAACGAGGGTCTGTGTGCGGTCTGTGGGGACAACGCAGCCTGCCAGCATTATGGAGTGAGAACCTGCGAGGGCTGCAAAGGATTTTTCAAGGTGGGCTGACATGACAGCAACCATGAATCAGTGTTATTATATGAAATACCATGCTGCGTGTTTATTATTATTTACCGCAGCCGTGACTTGAAATTCTTAAAAAAAATACCCTAAACATATAATAGATTTTTCACACATAATATTATCAAGCAACGCCTTGAAGTGCGCGCGTAAAATAAGTTTATATGACAAGCACATCTATCCACACATTCACCTCAGAGGAATAAAGTAAAATATGAAAGACCACGAATGTGTATTTGCTGACGGTCTATTCCCTCCTGTTGGTTCACACAGCGCAGTCCCAAACAGGAGATGAGACAGATATTATATCGTTTTCATCTTTTCTTTTTATATAGCAGTAATCCACAGTCCGTGTTCTACATGTTCTATCGCTTTGGAAATAGGCCTGCAGAATGACAGTATGTGTTTCTTTCTTTGCAGCGCACCGTTCAGAAAAATGCAAAATACGTGTGTTTAGCAAATAAAAACTGTCCTGTTGACAAACGCCGAAGAAATCGTTGCCAGTTCTGCCGTTTCCAGAAGTGCATTGTTGTCGGAATGGTGAGAGAAGGTATGTTTAGGCCATGCATTTAATTATTTTTCCACCAGTAGTTTTTATATCCTCACATGAAACATGTGCGCAATAGTGTTTGGTTATCATTTAATACTTTTACGCACAACAACAAGAGTGCCTATTAATTAATTACATGTCATATTTTTCTTCCAATGCAGTTGTCCGAACGGATAATCTGAAAGGTCGGAGAGGACGCCTACCATCCAAACCCAAAAGTCCACAGGAGCCCTCCCCTCCCTCGCCGCCGGTGAGCCTCATAAGCGCACTTGTTCGGGCCCATGTGGACTCCAACCCCTCCATGTCTGCTTTGGACTACTCCAGAGTAAGTACACAATCCTCGAAATAATAAAACACACAGACATTCCTTAAAAAGAAAGAAAGAAAAGTTGACAATTATTACTCTCAAACAGAGGGAACAACAAGATTGACGGCCTTTTTAATTTAGTCCTGCTTTTAGTAACAATTTACAGCCTTGAAAGTTTTCTGTAATACATCGCTGAATTCCTAACTTTGTCAGGCTTTTAATGTGGCATATTTTCTCCCTAAGTAAATTGCGTTGAAATAGAGAACTTAATAAAAAGAAGACATGAATTTAATAGTGAAAAAGCACCCTCTCCCTCTTGGAAATGGGCATTTGCAATTTCACGGATTATATATTTTAAAGGACCTCATTAAGGCGCTGTTTAAATTAAATTCCAGTTCCAGGCTAACCCTGACTACCAAATGACTGGAGACAACACTCAGCACATCCAGCAGTTCTATGATCTCCTGACGGGCTCCATGGAGATCATCCGGGGCTGGGCGGAGAAGATCCCCGGCTTTTCTGATCTACCGAAGCCGGACCAGGATCTCCTCTTTGAATCCGCCTTCCTGGAGCTGTTTGTCCTGCGGCTGTCGTACAGGTAAGCCGCGTAATTATTAAACAAAACAATCTTGGCTTTTAGATAATCATCAGCTCCTCCTTCAAGCTTCATTGCTTTGGGTTTTATTAGCTGCCCAATAATAAGAAAGGCTCTTAAATTCCCATTTATTGCCACGCGTAATTAATGGCATTTCCTTATTAATTGCAGGTCCAACCCGGTGGAAGGCAAACTTATTTTTTGTAATGGAGTGGTGTTACACAGGCTACAGTGCGTCCGTGGATTTGGAGAGTGGGTGGACGCTATCGTGGACTTTTCTTCCAACTTGCAGAGCATGAACATAGACATCTCAGCTTTCTCCTGCATCGCAGCTCTGGCCATGGTAACAGGTGCGTAAAGACGGCCGCTTGCTTTGGAAACTCTGCATGCCAAACAGAGAAAGTGAATGCATCTAAAATATTTTTTTTTCTTTTTTTTCTTCTTCTGTGTTTCAGAGCGACACGGGCTTAAAGAACCCAAGAGAGTCGAGGATCTCCAAAACAAGATAGTCAACTGCCTCAAAGATCAAGTGACATTCAATGGCGGTGGATTGAATCGTCCCAACTACTTGTCAAAACTCTTGGGAAAGCTCCCTGAACTGCGCACACTCTGTACCCAAGGTCTGCAGCGTATCTTTTACCTAAAACTAGAAGATCTAGTCCCTCCGCCAGCAATAATTGACAAACTGTTCCTCGACACCCTACCTTTCTGAGTCTGACTCGATGGCGAGACCTCAAAGAACTTCCAAAAGACTGTTTATGAGTCAGACTTGAAAGATTTTTATGATTTCTGAATATTTGCAAGCTCCGTAGGCTAATAGAACTACAGTACCCTATTATGAGTAAGGATTCATGAAACAAAAAAAAGAATAAGAGGAGAAGAGAGAGAGAGAGAGTGATTGCTGTGTAGGCCTTTTTATTCTTTGATTTCCACACGAGGGAAGTTAATCCGGTCTTACAATCACTTACTGTTTATTTAACATCGGCTCTCAGCACACTCAGATGTAATATATTCCATTTATATATACGAACACACACGCACACACACACTGTATATTACGATAGATTATGTGATGCCTCCAGAGCATCGGTTTATAACACGTGTACAAAGTTTGTTATAATGAAAAGATTTAATTTTCTTTTCTTTTCTGACTCGTGCCTATGTGTTTCTGACAGGATCCCAAAAAGTATCCAGAAAAGACAACGCATGTTCTAGTTTTCTTTTTTCTCTTTTCTTTTATAGGCACTTGCTGAGGTGATGTCTATATAATAATATATACCGGACACTATGTAGTCTGCTAGATTTGATACAGATTCGTAGTTATGGCACTCCTTTTATGTATGACGCATATGTGGAAAAATATCTCATGTGTATAGAAAATGAGGGACCCATGGTGTTTGTAAAACTGTCAGACATTCCTTGTTTGTATGTGCTGTAAGTATTGTTGCTGTTGAATATAAACGTTTCTATATATTTATTATTTCTATTGCCAAGAGCTACACTAAGCATGGTGCAATTTAAAACGATTTCAAACCATCCGAGTTCATGCTGAGCACGTTGTCTATGTTTTATGTCTTATTAACGTCTAGCTAGTTTTCATTTAAAATGGAAAAACTCCCATCTTATATCAAGAGGATCATGAGTGTGTGACATAGGCCCACATCTTTGACATCATGATGTACTTACAACTTCTGTAACGCATTTGGTGCCGAGTTAAAAAAAAAAAAAAAAAACTTTAGAGAGAAAGAAATATTTAATGTTTACAAATAAAACTTTTAAATCAATTCTTTGCTAAATAGTTTCTCTGAAATTAATCTATTATTTAAATCAAGGCTTCTCTGATCAAGAGGAGCACGAGAGAGAAAATATCATTTTTGGAACTTTTGATTATTAATTTCCTTATTATATAATTGTGACCAGCGCTTACAGGCCTATGTGCGCAAAATCAATTCTGCGTTTTATTTTCCTTTTACTATCTTATTTTAACTAAAGGTGGAACTGTGTAGATCTATTTAATTCAAAAAGTAAGTTATTGCATTTAAGTCTAAGAATATGTCTGACATAATGTGGCCTACTCACTTCTTATCTTGAGTTTAAATCCTCTATTTTGTTTTGACTAAAATATGTTGCACAGATGTATTTGATAATTTTTGTCGTTTTATTTAATCCTCAACTAAGCGAACATTGCAGCTGTCAAAATTACATTTTAAAACACTTTTAATTTGGGGGACACCTGCATGCGTGTGTATAGTTCGTATAATTTAATTGTAAAAAAAAAAAAAAAGAAGAAGAAAAAACGCTTTTATTATGACCACCTCTTTTCACTCTCTAATGTCAGTATTTGACAAAGGAAAAAGCTACATACAACGGATTAAATATAATAATCTTCATTTTTTTCGCTTGACACCAAAATAAAGTCACATTTTTCAAAGATAATTAAAAAAAAATAGGATTTTTATAATTCAGTCTGTTCCTCTGGATGCTCTCTGCTGGTGCAAAAGTTTATCTAAATAAAAGTTTACGGTTGTCTTTCTGGACAGACTTTCCTTGTTGCCTAATAGTCCCAGAATTAAACATGTGGTATTATTTTAATTTGAAGGCCCGTGAGAGATAATTGTTGCGCTTCATTTGCCTTCTACTTTATCATGTAAGCAGAAGCTGCGCACGAGTGAGACTAGAACTGAACACGTTTCCACACAATAAAAGGCCCGTTGCCTACAAGCTGCTGTTACAAAAAAGAAGAGAAGACACGTATTGTGAAATCCTGTTGCGCACAGGGAGCAGCTTTATGTGCGTCACAGCGCTGCACTTTGCTGCGTAATTTCGGAATTTGGCACGAGACACGAGCCACAGCAAGGCGCAAGTTACGGTTAATTTTGAACCTGTTAGTAACCTAGTTGTTTTATTGTAGTTTAGGAGTAATTCTGTTAGCGTCAACCTCCCACAAACCCCCGCGGAGTCCGGCTCCGCGCCTCTAAATTCAGCCAGGTAAAAAAAAAAAGTGTGCATCCTTTAACCCAATTCACTGATCGTCCTCAAACAACTTCAACCCAAGCCACTGTTAAAGTGTTTCTGCGCCTAAAAATCTGCGTCTTGTAGTGTGTAAGTGCACAAATGCAAGTGATTTGGAAATGTACATAAAACGGCAGTGATTGGTGCGCACGGAGTGAAGCAGTGCCGCTGTCACAAAGCGTTTCCTTTAGTCTGTCAGAGGAGAGAAGTGACGCCAGGCTCTGAGGCATGTCTGGGACTTATCCTCGCTGATTCCACATTTATCACATGATCGAGATGAAGGGAACAGCTTATTTTGAGAGATATTAGCAGCAGGCAATAAATTGTCTAAATAATTAGATCGTCACTGTAAAGTGCTAATTCCAAGGCAAATTGGGATTACATTCAGAACCAGTTTGCTGACATTTAGCAGATCTGTTGAAAGGGTGCATTACAATGTCACAAGTTCTCTCTATTGACTCAAAGTACAGTTAGGTTTTAAACATGTCTGTCTACCACACAATAACACATGACACAAGTAATACTTCTGTCAGCGTGTGTGCATGATTACATATGCTGGAGGACGTAGAGTCGAAATTCATTAAGAGCCCATGACTTCATGTCCTCCCCACACTTGACATCAGTGGAAGGTTAGGCATGACTGTGTCAGTATGAGGAGGCTAAGAGAAGGAAAAGAAATGTGCAGTGGTTCTGTTTTGTCCTCGGCGGCTGCTCAGAGAACAACAGAGCAGGAGGTGAAGGTGGCCATCTTCCACAGAGCACAGCACCTGCTGCTGAGTGCTGCTGCACAGGGGGAGAAGTTAGAAGACTGAGATATGAGCTTCTTCACACTTACACTAATACTTATAGATGCTACTGTGCACAGTGTGACCATCGTGGATTATGTTGTATGCACAGCTGCACTTCTGTCCACTTCTGTGATGCAATTTGTTCACGTGTGTTGCTGGATTTGAAGCAGCAGTTATGAGAGCGGCCATTTCCCGACATCAAAACTGAACAAAGATTTCATTTATCACGACTATTAATGTGGAATTTCTTGGCAAAAAGGTTCATATATAGTGTTGGCTGCGGTAGAGATTTAGTCCGGAGGTGTGATGTGTGAATTACCGTGTTCCGAGGCCAAGAAACGCAGATCTTCGTCTCTTCTGATCGTCGCGGTGGGAGACCACTTGCCCTTTCACCTCTGCACATCATGAGAACTTGTTAGACGTCTGATGAGGAAAACTGCTACTGGAGTTACATTTGCAGCAGTCACTGAAAGATGAAAGGAGAGAAAAATTATAAAGTTGCATGAATTTACATGCCACAAACTTCTGTTGAGAGTGGCACTAAAAAGTTATTTTGTTATTATTTTGCATTCTTTATTTAACCAGGCAAAATATCTACTAAGAATTACCAGGCCGAGAAGGCAGCATGAATAGTGTTACAACAATAAACACAAACTATAAAAATAAACACAGTGAACACACTAGTTGTAATGGATAAGAGTTAACATTTTAAAAACAGAACGGTGAAAAAGTTTGAGGCAATTTAATTAAATTACTATTTTCTCCATACAAAATTCCCAGATGGCAATCAGCTCTTCTGTATGCTATTCCAGGAAGTATGAGCAGCGTGTTTAAAAGCTTTTTTGCCTAGTTCTGCTCTAACCATCCGGACTATATCTGTACAATATTGTGAGAGCACAGGCCAGGCTGAATTTGGTTTCCACACATAGAGATAAGAAAGAACCAGACCAAGAAGAGATTTATATAGAAAAGACAACCAATGTGAAGATCTGCAGGTACGGAAGTGGCCATTTAGCAGCCGTATACATACCACAGTGTACGAGATTTCTACAGTCAGTAACAAAACGATGTTAAACACCAACCGACTTCTTCAGGTACTCATCAGGTGCATTCATAAAGAGCAGATCACGGTAATCAGAGAAAAGTTAAAAAAGCTGCACGTTTCCTGACTGAGAGGGAGAAACATCGAGATTTATTCCCAAAAAAGATTCTTAATTTGAAAAACAGAGTGAGAATCTTATTAGAAAGCTTGTGAATAACACCTAAAATAGTTCAACGTGAATTACTAAAACGCCATAACATGCTTTTTATTACTTTCAAATGAAATTGATTTAAACAAGTCGTGACTCCTTCAGTCTGTCAGCACATGTTGCTGTTTCCCGTAGAGGTTATATTCCACCTGTCTCCTCAGCCGCCGTTGTTCGTGTACCACTTTTCAATAATTCTGCTCCTCTTCATTCATTCAGAATCACTTCCTTTCATGTTACCTTTCCCTCTGTTGAGGCAGGCTGCCGTGCGAGCCCGCAGTATAACATGTTGATTACACAACTTATGAATCTCACCAGTCCTCTCCGACCACAGCTCTAAACAAAATGAATGAATAATGAGCTGAATGATGGCCCTTTGGATACGACTGCCTATAGTTAAATTACTGTGACTATTTGATTTACCATATTGAAATGCTGATGATTGTCCCAATAAATAATGCAAAAAGCTGATTTCCAAGTGGCGAGGCAGGAAAAGAAATCCACCTTGCATATAGATGGAAGTGAGCCGTGTCTGTCCCTCTCAGCCTGTGGCCCAGAGCAGCTTTATCATTCATAGGACTAAACAGACAATCAATTCAGCAGCCATGTATGAAGGATGAAGGGATGCGACAAGCTGTGAATGATGAGGAGCCAAAAATCAAAGGCCTCACTCCTTCTTAGCTCTAATGGCCATTACCAGCCCAGACAGCACCAGTAAAATGAGGTTAATCATTTGCACAGATCCTTTCAAAGAAGATTGACTGGACTTGATGCCTAGTCAGATCACTCATAAATATTTACTTCATATTAAACAGCTGTGTATGCTCTGTTATTGCGCATTGATTTCTGACGGATGCTATCAAATTATTGTTTCAAGTGTGGTCAAGTTAAAACCATTAATGCAATGCTTGTAGCAAGACTCAATTATACTAACCACGAGAAATTAATAATGCAATGGAATTGACAGGACATTATGTTGGAGAGGGGATTCTTCAGGTTTCTGCAGGAAGCTACGGAGAATAAAGGAGAAAAAGCACCAGAGTCTAAATTGTGCATTCAGTGCTCACGCATAGCACACCTTGAATTAAACAGCCCTACACATGAAGTTTATGGGCAAAGCATGTATCAGTATTGAACACATGGGCTCAGTCCTTTGACCTTATTGACAAAATGAAATCGGAAATTTCCTTTATAGAAAGAGTTAATGTTTCCTCGGGCAGACATGTTTCCGATTCAATTAGTTTTAATGAAGCCGGTGCTCAGTGCTTACTGAAGTAGAAAAAACAGGCATAAATGCCTGATGGTAATAGAGGACATATTAAGGAGGAAGGGATCGGACACACAGTGCGTGTTTCTAAGTGGCGAAAAATGCCTCTATCAGGCTGGTAGGAGCCAGTGGCTGGGGAAGCAGTGAATTGTATGAGCCTCAAATGATGCATTAGGATCTCTGGGGCGAGGCTGGAGGAGACTGAGGAGCACACTGTAAAAACACACGGGAGAAGAATCCGGCTTTGATGACGCATGTGGGGGTATCACTAAGCAGACGGTAAAACTATGCCCTTCTCAAAATCACATCTACATAATGTTATCACAGTAGTTTAACCTACAGATTAATCTATTCTTAGATTGATGTTATTTTGTCATTTATAGTCTAAAAAATGCTGCTCATTACCTGCTCACTTCCTCTCGTCCTGTGTTGTGGTTTGTGCTGCTGAAACATATTAAACACGCCCATGCACATGTAACCTGTCTGTGTCTTCTCTAGTCTACTGAGTCTTAGAGTTCCTGTCAGTGTTTTGCAGTCCACTTCATAGGCGCAACAGTAACTATTGCCAGGTTGCCAGTTGCAACCATTTCTTGGCCTTTGGTTGTTATCAGTAGCATTTTTAACATATAAAAAAACGTAGAGATATTTTAATATTACCTTTAAAGTCAAATCCGGAGCCAGACAATACAACATGTAACAAGAGCTGCACAACTGGAATTTTGTAATCCAGGAATTGAGGGTGGAGACGTTACCTGATAACACTGAAGATTAAAATTCTAAAGCACCTATAAAAACACAAACTACAAAGAATTTAAAAAAGTCCTCCACACTATAAAGCTTCATTTGTTATTTGTTCCTACCCATGAAATACGACCAACAGAACTTTTTTTTTAAAATTAGAGCCCACTTCCGGTGACAACATACAACTTACATTGTCATATCTTACGTAACAGCCACTTGAATAAACATGCATGTCAGGTGTAACAAATAAAATAAGTCAATGAAACTACTGTGATTGAAAACGTTAGATCAGTGAGGTAAAGCATGATGTAAAGTGTAATGTAGACATGATGTAGCTATGCAGGGAAGTTAAATTAGTTTGAATAACAACGTTTGGCTTCACACGGGACATGAACACCGGCCTCTTCGGTAAAAAGCCTGTTTATTTGACTTGTACACCGCCCACCCTGAGTGGACCTTGTCGCTCTTTATACTCATCACTTCCGCTTTTAAGCCCCATTTCGTTACAACTGCCTTGGTGTCCATCATAATTACTACAACCACTAGAGGGTGCAAATATAAAAATAGTTTTTTAAGCTGCTGTACAAATCACACACACACAGTTGTTTTTTGGCAGGCGGATACTCTCAAGAATTTACGTCACATTTTCATTATTTATCTGATGCCTAACTGCATAACATCTTAATTCCCATAAATAAAAGTAGACTAAAAATGGCAAACACATTTTCGGTTTCAGCAACCCAAGAGCTGATGCCTGGTAACCAGCCTGACAACCACCTTTAAAAGTCAGTGTTGAGCCCTGATGTGCGTTTAGTCTTGATGAATTACAGCAGATTAAAAAGCAGGTTCATGGCTTCTCTGGAAGTATAGACGTCCCTGGTTTGATATCAGCTGGGAAACTGTGTTCCATGTCATTCACTTAATTCTTCTCCACTGATTTCCTGTTTGTCTCTACAATCTGTCCTCAAATAAAGGTATAAAATTTCCTCCAAAATGCATGGATTTATTCATTTGGAAAATTCAGGTGTCGTAGAAGTTGCATGCTTCATTTGGAAAAATGTAGAAGTACGCAAAAACAATACACAGAGTGAATGATACTTGGGGATTTCTGAAGGTTCAACCAGAAAATTAGTTCTTACAAACATCAAATTTAAGACCCCAGCTGTGCTTGATTAAACAAGCACACTTGGAAAAAGGTTGCAACAAAGTTCTCCCCCCAGTTTGTTTTTCTTTCCAAGCTGAATCCCACCAGAGATCAAATCAAGTTGAGAAAAGGAAATAAAAAAAGCTTCTTTTTTTTCACTTTGCCAACAACAGCTCCACCACTTCTTTTACCTTAATCGTCCCTGCACTGACTAACAGGAGGTAAACAAGCCTGAAATTCACTTGTCTGCATCTACAGGGCGCATCAGGCCTCTGCTCTTGTTTGCTGCTAGTGTATGCATGAGTTTCTGTGTGCATGAATACATACACTTTGTGCATATGCGGGCAGAGTGACAACACAAACAGATGCACATAGTGATGGTTTTACAAAGCCCTCGCAGCACATATAAGTACACATCAATAGTGAGAAGGTGCCAATAGATAGTGGAGTGGTGGATTCTTCAAGGGGTCAAGAGGGGGATATCATGTGTATGTGTG
>CAFUXE010000633.1:452872-478048 GCA_903364295.1 Serranus cabrilla | reverse complement strand
AGAGAGAGAGAGAGAGAGAGACAAGAAACAGGAAAACCCAGATGCAGAGTTGTAGATATGGAAGGAGGATGGGGAGAGGTGGTCTAAAATTCAGCATGAGGTGACATCTGAGCAGAACCAGCTGCAGTGAAAAATAGTTTTAATATTGACCGGCAAAAGTATGCAATATGATCAAGAAATGTTAAAGATGAACTCTGATGCAGAAGAAGAAAAACATCAGATAGTGTGAAAGTTATTTCCAGAAATTTCAGGGCTTGACGACACAAAATGCCTTCAAACCCCAGGCAGGTATTTAAAAAAAAAATCTCAGCACAAAGCATTATAATTTTACACATCAAAGTCTGTTCAAAGGTACTGAGGAGTACAACTGCATATAAGGTTAAATAAAGCTCCAGAGAGAGCTGCCTAATTTTCACTTGGGGCAATAAACTGTATAAAACAAGTGGACAGAGCCAGTGTGACATCACCCATTGGTTTGTGGACTTTTGAAGCCTTCAGTTTGGCATTTCGTCTGCCACCATCTATATTGTCTGAACGCTGAACAAGATATTTATGCCGACCAAATGTTACCATCAACTTCCAGGAACTGAAAACACACAGAAATGGTAAAAGTTCTAATATGGAAATGCTCAGTCTGCAGTGGCGGCAACTTGTCAATCAGAAAGAATTCTCTACTCAATCGTCCATTTTACTCTAAATGAGATCACATGAGAAAATGTTTGCAGAGGTTAATAAATCAAGTGAGAAGTAGGGTCATTTTCTCATAGACTTCTTTACATTCAGACTGCGGGGGTCGCCCGGCTGTTTTTTAGATAGAATGCAGGTTTAAGGCACTACAGCTTGGTTGGAATTGGAGACTACAAGTTTGGAAAAGTGAGTTCCAAAGGAGTGAGTTTACCAGGTATTTCTTGCCTGCTCCCTATGTATTCTTGAAGCCAGAGGCTACATTAGCCTGTATTAGCATAACACAGCCAAGTTCCTGACCATATTGTTGGTAGTTGAGTTACATTGTGAGTAATGTATGCACAAGGTTTTAACAAGAAAGACTATGTGGAATAAATCTCTAGTTCAGCTTCACTGATTTTGATAATTAAAAAAAAAAAAACAGCCATCTATATAGTGTTTCAAGACAGCCTTCTCCAACAGTCCATGCAAAATTAACGAAAATGTTTAAGCTAGACAGGACAAGGCAGAGAGGGCAGGAGGAGGGGTGTGAGGAGACGGGATAAGACAGGAGAAATGGGAATGGAGAACAGGAGAGCCAGGCCGATCATTCTGTGATAAGACGAGGAAAATAAGTCTGATTATCACAGAGGCCGGGAGCATTAGACAGACAGTTGGAAGTCATCTCAAAACTCAGGAGGGAAGAGACAAGACAAGAGGTCACAATTATGCCCCGCTAGCTGCACTCCCCTCCTCCTCATGAAGTCCTCTAATATATTCGGTTAGTTCCTGTATGGCGCGGAGGGGAAATTCTAATTAAAGGGTGGGGGGAATTTTGACACATGTGAGGCAGAGATCAATATTTAGCACCATAATCAGCCATTCCTGATGGCTTGACGGTGTCATTGCGAGCAGACTGCAGCTCTCCATTAGAGTGCTCGGGAATAGGCAGACGGGCAGGAAAGCAGGCAGGCAGCCAAGCAGTCAGGCTGCAGAGAGCCGCCAAACTCCCAGTCATCATGAATCAAAGCAAGTGATGCCTCTCGTCCTCCATTTTGCTTTGCTTTTTATCTTCATTCATCCTCTTAAAGGAGAAAAGTGAACTCTGTCAGACTGGTTTGTGATAGGGGTGCAGGGGAAGTGGATAAGAAAGGAAGAAAAATGCCATAGAGGGGACGCGGTAGATCAGGAGGAAGTGCAGCTGTCAGGACTTTGGACTGTGAGATGATTGTAAGGTACACAGATGGTCCAGTCGATTGAGTGTTTTGTCTTTTTTATTTGACAAACACTTCATTTTAATTTAAATGGTGGTGAAAGAAGTATTTGGATCTTTGGCTTAAGTAACAGCTGTATTAACACACCAAATATGTTTACATTCACAAAATATTTCCTTTTTCCCATTATTTCAAAGAAGATATTTCAACTAAGTATCATTACATACAGAAGTGCATACTCCAACTCCTCTATGAGTCTTTTGTGATTTTTAAAAGTAGGTGCATTCACCTTACGACCATTGATATGGGCTTTTCTTTTGGGCATGCATCCCAAATTTTCCAAACTGCTGCTAATTGGTTGTTGTACAACCCACAGAGCTGAGCGTTAACAGACAGAAGGCCCTGTGCTGCAAAACACAGTAAAAACCCAACTGAGACACATATTTCAAATGTGCTGTATACACGTCCAAAGAATGCCCAAAACTAGAATATATAAACATCCCACGTTTTAAATGGAAAACGCCACAAATACAGAAAAATACCATCTTGTAAGCTAATTGGTATTATTAATATATATTTTCATTTATGTATATATATTATCACAATTATATTTTTTGTGTGTAAAATCTTTTACCCACATGGTGATTGGTAAACACAGCAAAAAAGTATAAAAATATAATAAATAAGAAGATGTCATATATAACTGTAACACTGAAACACTTAAGTAAAGCACAAGCACTTAAAACGTGTATTCAAGAGCAGCACTTGACTAAATGTACTAAATTACACTCAACAGTGATTTAAAGATTCTTATAAAAAAAAATCCATGTAAGAAATGGGCAGCTTGTTTCATCATTGTAACCCAATTGCTGTATTCATTTTCCAAACAGATATACACACGTGCCCACACACACACACACACACACAGCATCAGTGGCGTGTGAACACGGCCGCTCAGCTGACATGGATAGTGACCACTGACTCAGTATCAGGAACATGGTGTTGTTTCCTGAAGGCAAGAGGAGAGGGCGAGGGGCAAAGGAGGGGGCATGTGGAGGTGTGTGTATGAGTGTGCGTGGGATGGGTGGGTGGGGGGGTTGGAGGGGCAGTCCAGCCCAGGGTGTCCCCTGTCTCCATGTGTCAGCCCATCTCCTTGTTCTTGCATGTCACTGACACACACGTGGGTACTTACCAACCCAAGTTGCTCCAATTAATGGCTGTCCCACTGCGCTGTCCGTTGTGCGGTGTGCTAGCCTGGGTGACAAGATATGGTCTGGGATCTGTCTCTCCAGTGACATAAGGAAGGAATTTTAAGAGGGAAAAGTGATGCAAACACACACCGCCTCATGCTGCGCCCAGATAGGTAGATAACAAAGACTCTTGTAAATGAGTGGCAGCGAGGAAGGCATTGAGGATTCTCTAATTACTCGGTGCAATCTATCTAAGTCACTGGCCTTCTAATTTGATTTATCAGAATGCATGAAATCCCTTGGAATAATGCCCTTATTAGAAGGACAGAATTGACGGGGGGACAAGAGGTCTGCCGAGAGGAGGAGGAGAGCGGAGATTTAAGCATCAATTACAGTCAAAAGGAGAATTAATAGTTATTAATCCACAAACAGCCATCGTTCTCTCTGCTGCCTCTCTGCCACTTGCAGACAATCCTCTTCACACTTGCCCCGCCACACACACTCACGGCGTGCACAGAGATACACATACCAGCATAAAGAATACATACACACAGGCATGTAAACACACACAGATGCAAACACATGCACCCACACTCATATATTCACAAGTTGAAATACAAAAATAGGCATGCGTAGTGCAGAACTGAGTGAAAATGAGCATAAAAAAAATCATGTGTACAAGTAGGACAACAGTAACAAAGGCAAGAGGCCATAAATATCTTACTGCAGATGGCTGGTATCATTTTGCCCACCGGTAGATCAAAGGTCTTTAACTCTTTAACTAAATTCTTGACTGACAAATTCAATTGCTGTCAGTCTTCCAGGGAACCTCAATGTAATATGTGCATTTTGATTCAATTTGGCCCACAAATACATACATATACATATTGTTTATCTGGTTATGGGCACAAAAAAATCAATACTTATATCTGTGCTTTGTCATTCCTAAGTGCATCATGAAATAGCAAGATATCCCTCTAATTGAATCCAACAAAACCACATAGATTGTTAATTTTGTGCTATTAAGCTTTTGCAACATTTACAATGTCTTTTTTTGCCTGTTGATGACTCTTGTTTGCCCCCTTGTATGGGACAAGAACATTTTATATATCTAAAAATTGAATTTAGAAAGGTCAATCTGTAAACAAATAACAATAAATCAAAGATGAGGCTAACTTGTAGCATAAGGAGAGGAATTCAAAGTGCACAGGAACAGATTTCATATCATTAGAAACTAAAATATATTGCTATGTGAATTGTAAGTATTTTACACATTTCATGATTATTCAAATCATCCTAATTAATTCATTTGTTTCAACAGGCCTTTTTTGTTTTAAATCAACCCACAAGGTCATATCACATGCACAAGAATAACAACAAAAGGACAGCTTGTCATGTTAAATAATTTAAAGAGCAGTGAAGGCAGCAGTGCTGCATTACAGTAGGTGACACTCTGGTCTGAGTTTTATGTTAAATCCTGTGGTTTTTGTTAAAGGGTTGCTGAGTGGCTGAAAGGAGAATGCCAGTGTGCTGTTGCCTTGCTGTCAGTCACACAGAGGCAGTATTTAGACAGGGAGCTGAGAGGTCTGCTCCGCTGCCAGCTCCTGCCTTTTAAACAGCCCTTTCCTCAGAGAGACAGCTTAGCACTGAGTGCCAGTCAACCTCGCCTGCACACACACTAACACACACACACACACACACACACACTTTGATAGCCTCTTTGCTAAAGAACAATTTGGCAGAAGCGGGAGAAATGATCACGGATGGTCCGACCCAAAGGTACATTGTAATGGGTCTATCCCCCCTGTTTCAACAAAGTGGAGCGAAAGGCATCCGGACAGCAGATTCATCAGCATTACTTGAATGGAGGAACAAGCTCATACAGCATTACGCGGCTGACAGGGAAGATGAATCTGGGCAACTTGGCGCATCGGGGATCCTCATAGACCTTCAGTCATGGCCTGTGGTAAAGACTGAAGGATGGGAGAGAGGTTGTTGAGATAACACATCACGCCCTGTCTACGTCCCATATTATGATGCTGTCCTGTAGAGTGTCTGGGACAATACTGTGTTAGCTGCCAGAGTGCCGTTGACATCATTGACAAACCTCTATGGTGTCAGGCAGTCAGTCACACTTCTACTGGGTGTCTGTCATCATGCTCAAACGGTCAGGCACTGACACCTTTTCACGTGAATGAAGATTCTCCAGTGACTGACAAAAAATAGTGGATGGCCTTTAAGGAGGGGAAAAAGACACAGCAAGAATAGCACCTCTCCTCAAAAGGAGAGACTTATAATTTGCAATAATGGCACACCAGTAGCTCTCGGAGAGAAAATTACAGGAAAAAGCCGATCTGAAATATCCTTTTAACTGGCAGAAACACATCCATTGTAGACAGAAGTCTTGTTTACTTGGTAAAATGGCATCAATTAGGAGCGGATGGCAAAATTAGCATATTCTCTTAATGGACTGGCCTTTCTTGTGCGCCGCTCTCACACTGATTGTATGGAAGGGACATGTTAAGGGAGACTGAGAAAAGGTCAGGTGTCTGCACCATTCAGGTGATCATATTTTTCACCAAACAGTTGTGCATTCTCCATGGCTATTGTCATGTTACACTGCAGCTGAGAGCAACATTCCAGTATGCGCGGAAATTTGCTTTTAAATCGCTGCGGAAAACAAGTCACTCATTCTGACACTTCCAAGATTCTGGACACGTAGCATTTGAAAATATCTGCAGTGTTTAAGATATTCCACATGCCTTTGTTCTGAAGAAAAAATAATGTGAAGGTAATATATTTAATTATCAAACCACCAATTAATGCTGTTACTGCTTTAGAAAAATCACTAAATCAAGTAAAAATGCTGCTAAAAAAAAGTCTTTATTTTAATCTATAAAAACTAAAATAAAAAACTTCATCCAAACATATATGTAATGCATTTTTAATTTTCTTCCCTGACGGATTAATGTCAGCACACTGTTGGGATTTATGGGTAAAATCTGTTAATTAAATAGAGCCAGAAATTAGAGAAATTAACAGACGATTTAAAGTAGCGTTCAATATCCTGTTCCTCGCACCGAGCAAATCAATTTGAATGATTTGCTAGTTTATTTCCATTATTAACAGCCCTCCATCACTTGCGAGGCTAATTAATTCTAAAAATGATATTTCACCATCAATGCTGCCGTACGTATCTCAAGAAGCACTCAGCTCCTCCCAGCCAGACCGAAGCCGCAGACTGCAAATTCTCCTCCACCCCCTCCTCCCCTCTTCCCTTGTGCCTCTGCTCCCACCACCCCAAATTGACTGGTCTTGCACAGTTGCAGCTGAACAAGAAAGGAATTGCTAGTGTCAAGACACAGTTTACAAATATGACATCTCCTCTGCCATGGCTGGAAATATGAAATATTGATTTATGTGCAGTAAAAGGTCTTATAAAAATGATCACATACACATGAGGGATTAATGCGCAGAAGATCAATAGAAATTTCATTCTTGACACTAGACTGTCACCTATGGTGAAATGCTAAAATAAAGAAATCAATATTATCTATGAAATGTCAAATTTATTATAATTATGTGGATGAAAGCTGGCCAAGTGGCTCCCAGGGGGCTGAGAGGGATAGGGTACCGCTCTCAAGCATCCCTCATGTCCCTCCTTCTCATGCTGCCAATTTTGAGAGCAATATTGGTGTAAAGGGTTTTCACCCGTTATGTATGGCCTTGTTGTAACAAATTCCTCCTGGAATATTTAACTGTGGAGAGACTGACAATGGACAGAGCTGCAGTTCATAGCCTGCAGGTTGCGTAGTTAACAGCTGTTAGCTTTGGCACATATTGTATGACTCTGCCCTCTCGATTGAAACCTATTTGGCAGCTGCTGCTGACATGGACAAGTCACAGGCCACCAAAGTACGACATCTCAGCATGTGTCCTGGTTCAAAGATGACAGATTCAGTCAGGCTCCGTATTGATCTTAAGGCTCGAGTTGTAGCCATGCAGATTTGTTTTTTCACTGGACATAAATTGTTTAATAAGAAAAGGAGGCACACAACGCCATAAAACAATCAGAGTAATTGAGAAAAACAACGCCAGTTTAAAAATGATTTTAACTAGTTTTTCAATCCACACGGAGGAAAGTTTATGAACAAGCTCCCCCATTTTCAAATGACATAAAGAGACTTGGGCTCTTTATGTGTCACTGGGCTTTCTCAAATCCCCCTCGATGTTTTATTTGCATTTAAACTAAGAGCTATTTGTGTTCATTCACTTGTTCTCCATGTCTAATTAATATCCTTTGAATGTGTGGGGATCAATTTATTTAATCAATGTTGGGTAGTGCCTCTGGCCTTCTAAAGGTCACTTAGATATGGAATGGGAAATCATCAGAGTCAGATCACAAAGGGGCGAGCAGGTAATTTGAATGTGGCAGGCAAACTTTGCATGTATGATCACACATTTCTGAAAAACTACAGAAAATTATTTTCCTTTCTGTCTTCTCATTTCAGGCAATAGTCTTTTTTTCCCACCAGAGGCCCACTGTACACACTAGAGTGTGGCAGCTGTGTAATCCCTTTAACAACCGACGGGGCTATTAAATGAACCGGCGGTGCAGCTGCAAATAGCCAATAAAGCCAGCACAATATCATCCCTATTAAACAGTAATCTCGGCAGGCTTAAGAAGTTCTCTGAAAAATGGGAGGAAAACCATAACAAAATGTAATCAAGCAAAACATGGGGATTTTCCTCAACAAAATAAGCCAAACAATTTTCACAGTGGCTTACATGAAAGGTGTTGAGCAAAAAGCACTCAGAGAACTTCTCAGCCTCTTCAGGTGACCACGGTTTGCTGCCTTATCACAAATACAGAAGCACACAACAAATAAAATGAGCCTGTCAATCGAAGCAATTTATCGCCACAGATATTAACAGAGAAAGGGAAACAGGGGAAAATAACAAATTGTGCAGTTACATTTTAAAAGTGACCAAATCGAATTCATAAGATCACAATTTGAGAGATAGAACCCAGTTTATTTTTCCTCCCTTTCACCGGCTTATGTGCTCTGTCAGATGAAAGCGGAGCAGAGAGCCGCCGTTGATGGAGCCTTTGAGCCTGGGAGAGGAGGCAACGCAGCCTCTTGAAGGGGTGCCGGGGACAGCGATAACCAGGGAGGCCGCGGGAGCTCCCTCCGCTGCCGGGGGAAGGTGTTCCAACTTATCAGAGTCTGCACGCGGGGAATGATTACCCCTCTGCCGGGCCGATTACTGCTAGCTCTCCGGGTCAAAAGCAGGCCAGGATGAAAGAGAGAACTGAAGCCTCCTATCCTGCCTCCAATCATCCATTAGCACTCAGAGCGAGGGGCTTGTCTACCCCTCCACCTCCCCCCATCCCGCCCCCCCTCCGACACGGGCTTGTCAGTCTGGTGCATAAGAAGAAGAGGGACGTAATCACAGGCGTGACTCTCACTCACACCGGTGTCATGGAGGACAGCGTGGGGCCTGCAGAGGTAATTTATGGATCTGAGTATAAGCACTTCCTTGACATATTATTTATTCATTTGAGTTTGTTTAAGAACAATCCTCGTCATCTGCGGGCCGAGGCAAAGTGTGTTTACACTATTGATGTATGGTATATATGCTGATCCGCTCACATGAATAAGAATGTGAAACAGGCCAGAAAGCACAAAACAACACACACACATCAAACAACAATAACTGAATGCAACACACACACACTATTGCTTTTTCCCCGTTTTGTTTGCAGTATTCTAATAATACAGGAAAAGGAATGAAAAAATGCACTCATGCTGTTTTTCACTATGCTCGCTACCTGTGCAGTATCTGCTCTGTATATTTTGACACCACTTTCACGCATCTCCAATGGAAACAAATGGGACATTGTAGTCTCTCTGTGAAATATCACCAAGTACTCGAACGAACCGCATCAGCCGGAAACTGTTCTCCCGCGTGAGTGAGACGCTTCACTTAGAGTATCTACATTTAATGCTTCACTCTCTATGCATTCCCCAGCCGCCGTCATGTTATGGACAGACAATGGGCCGGTGGAGCACAGCTGACCAGACTCACCTCTGCCTATAACAGCACAGCCCTTCAGATTAAGGTCAGTGCTTCAGTCAGCTACCTCTCGCTCTCCTCTCTTTCATACCAGAAAGGGACAGGAAAAACTCCAAGCCAATTGCGAGTGGCATCTCTGATGAACAGAGTGTAAAAATCCGTCCTCCTATGCTTCCATGCACAGGTCAGTGTAGAGGTCTTTACAATACAACAGAGTAATGCCTTGCTCAGAAACCTCAATCGTGTAATTCCAGTGGCCAATCTATCCGGTGATATGGAGAGCTGGGTCTCGGGGGAGTGGGTCTGGCGGTGTGAATTGGGGACAGATGTGTCGTCTCTCCCACAGGTGGGCCAAAGAGAAGACTGCATGTCAGTCCAGAGAAAGGTAGAGTGGGCGCTGCCATTTACAGGCTGCACTCAAACCTACACAAAGGCACCACACAACACCTGGGAGACTACTCAGTTTCAAGTTTTAGGCGAGTTCTGAATATGCACAAAATATGAAAGTGGAAACTTTACATTTCAGAGACAACTGAGGAAAATCATGGGATGCAGTTGAATCTTTCAGCTGTGCTAGCGGCATGTTTCACCACTTTGGTCTGGTTTCTCAAATACTATTTTACGGTTTGTCATGAAATTTGGTGCAGACATTTGTGTTCCCCTGAGGTATTACCCCTTCTGACTTTAATGATGACCTGACATTCCTCTTGTGCCACCATTAGATTAAATTTACTACAAAATATCTGTTAAAAACAGATCAAATGGCCATCAGACTTACGTGCATTTTGTACTTAGTGCTAATAAGCATGTGCCAGAATGCAAAACCACTGGAATCAAGAAACACATCAATATGTTCAGAGGTTTTCCCTCTCCTTTTTTGTTTTTTGTAACTGTACAATACTGGCCACAGACTGAGACAACACATTTGTCCTCCATTTACACAAAGAAAAAATAAAATATTAGGCATCAGATATGATGAAGGCATTACCATGCCAACATATTAGCTCCAAATTCCTGACACTGCAGCAATCAGATAAAGCTCTAATGATTGATAAGCTCCGACAATGACTTAAGCAGCAAATCAGAGTAATCATCTTCATCCTATGATGCATATCTTTATTGGAAGAAATCATGTTTCAAGCTGAACCTATTAGCCGCCATCTATTGAGCAGCAGAGCAATAATGTTACCTACATGTCAAGAACTTCTGTACAACAAGATTCCCTGATCTGCACTTAGGACATACTGAAACACTGTTCAAGCGAGTGTTTTCAATGCTGTAATAGATATAGTATTCAAATGATGAGTCAAAATCACAGTAGTCTTAAAAATAGTGGAGGTAAGAACTAACCTTGGCCTTCTGAAGGAGTACACATAGAGTATCTCAGAAATATTAACCCACACTACTGAAATTATGGTATTCCTGACTAAACTCCTAATGCTGTTGTTCCTTCTATTTTGACCATCTCCTATTTGTTCTATTCAAATATCCTTTCAAATGGACTGAATCTGAAAATAAAAAGAAAGGTGTAAAACAGAATAAAGCACATTTATCATTCTCAATCATTCAGATTAGAGTGCAAGTTGAACGAGGTAACACATTTCTCGGGGCCTGCACAAACAAAGAGGGAGATCTCACTACATGGAAAGACCTGTGGAAATGCTGTTTTCAATGATCCAAAGCATCTTGTCTTGTCCTTTTCACATGCTTCCAATGAATTATGTATCTGCAGTGATTTATGGTGCGCCATGCTCAACCGTCTTCCTCTCCCTCAACGTGGAATCCTACATGGATTTTTCACAGGGAGCCAACTGGGAAAACCAAAATTGCTCAATTTAAGGAAGTAATTAAAACTGTCTGCAATCAATATTTATCTTTAGACGGACCCTGGTGGGGGTTTAGTGGCTCACCATCCCCCCACCCTGCCCCATGTCTAGCCCCATGTCCCCCTGCTCTTCTCATTGACAGCTGTTCAGCTCTTTCAAATAAACCAGAAACAGGAGCAAGCTGTTCCTACTCAAGACTAAAATGACACGTGTCATGAATAATCAAATGACCATAACGTGAGACAGCACAAAACATGTTGCGCAAGTTTAGTTGACCACGATACAGATCAATGAGCAGAGGAGTCCGTCTATACAGGGATCACTTGTCCTTCATTGTGAATTAAGTGCAATTATCCGCTTTACACCTAAAACAGCCGATCCATCATTTTCTCACAAACTAACACATTGAGATATTATGAAACTTTCAAAACTCATGAATAATCAAAAGCTGAGCACTCTCTTATTTTGACACCCTGCAGTCAGATAATTAGTTTGACATTATCTTTTCACCTGTGCACAAGTGGAAGAAGTAGAGCAACGCAGATCCCCAGAATGATATTTAGATATTTTTTTAAAAAGTTTTTGTTTTTTTGTTTTAAATCTACATTTAGACAAAACAGTAAACTGATATTCTGGTTACAAACAATTTTAGATAGGTGGAATTAATCTGTAACTATGATATAAGCATAAACAACAGCATGTTGATTATTCATATCTATAATAATTTTGTATCTATAATATAAATTATAACTATAATGTAAATGTGAGGATATCACAGAGTATGTTTAGGTGTTTGTTTCCTTTCCCCTATGGATCAGCTGGAAATAGTGCATACAGTTAAATGATTATTTGATTAATGACATAATACAACAAAAATGAAAAATGAGCTTGAGATTGACCAAACAACAACAAAAATCTAATTTCAGCTCAAGGTCCATTTAGGATAATTCTCATTGAGCATTAAGTAACACTGTGTGGCCTTCATCATCAGCAGGAGTTTGCTCAGTTAGAGACTGGGCTCCATGTGATTGGACCAGGCAGGTAAAATGACATGTTGGGCCGGTAAATCTAGGAGCTCACTTGCCAGAAAGAACTAAACACATTTTTTTTATTTGGAGCTTATGATGGAGGAAGGTAAGAAGTGAGTCATCTCTGGAGAGAAGAAAGGAGATAGTATAGTCCTGTAATTTTTGATACGCAATAATGATTGTTGCTCTGCACCCATGACACACTGCATCTTTGTTATGATTTTTTTTTCTTCACAAAAATAAAATAAAAACCACAATCATCTTAAGTCTTTATTTTCATTTGATAAGTAAAAAATCTGTATACAGAAGTAAAGATTAACAAGTAGATTTGTCACCCACTTGTCCAGCTAAGTAAAAAAAAAGAAAAGAAAAAAGGATTTGATTATTATGACTTAATATTATATTACAAATTAAAATTATAACTGTAATTAGTGAAGTACTATTTAATATTTTTAGCAAGTATAATAAATGATTAGTTCATAATCCAGGACTACATTGTTATGTCACTTATTCAAAATAGTTTTGTACACCAGATAGAGATGCGTCACAGGAAAATTTATAATTATTGACAAAATAATAGCATGAAAAAATATCTTTACATCTGCGTGTGTTATCAAACATTAAATAAAGTGTAAGTCTTATACACTGCTGATAAATGTTAAATACGGAGGTTACAAGTGTTGCCCTCTTTCCAGAAAAGTCTTGATCAGTCGACATGTACACAGAAACTATAATCCGCTGTTTAAAAATCCAGTAGAGTCCAGTAGAAATCCTCCACATTAACCTAACCACAGTGAAGGGTCACTAAAGGACAACTTCTATCAAAAGACAGCTACTTTGAGTCCCCAGACTGATATGTCACACTTTAATTCAATAGAGACTATTTACTTGCGATCAATTTAGTAAGGTGAAACAGTCATGTAAAACAGAATAGCGGTGGCATGACAGTTTGGTTAGACTGTCTTCAGAGACCTCTTGCTGCAGGCAGAAATCATGTCTCTGTCATTCTATATCATCAATTTTAATTATCCTCACAAGTGCTCATTCTGCTTCAGGCAGCAGTGAGAAAGGCGGGATCTGGGAAAAAAATTCTTTTAATCTATTTGGGACGTGAAGTGTGAGGTGAGACCTCTGTCTGTCACAACCCCCCCACCCCCACGTCCCCCTGCTCTAACACCACACCACTTTGCCCCAAAACCACAACCACACACACACACTTTATGGGCTTGTGCTTGGATACAAACACGCAGAGTAAAAGGATCTTACATACATCCCACAAAAAATAATGTATACTAAGTGTAAAAATAAGTCAGTTTATATAGTTTAACTGTGGTTAAAATAAAAGAAATATATTTTTTAGATTTCCCACTTTTCCTCTTGATGTTGTTTCTTGTTTTGTTGCAGCACCCTGCTAGGAGTCAACCAGTAGGTCAATATAGCAAAGGTCATGCACCTCCTAGCCAATCTCCTGCTGTAACTGAACACCACACACATTTAGTGATCATTATGACACCCCCAGTTCCTTCAGTCCTCAATAACTTGGCAGGGGTCTCACTGGCCACTGCACCTCCTGCTGTGTTAGACCACCTTCTATCTACCAGCAGATCATAAGTCTGCACAGTCACTGTTTGTGGAGTTTCTAATTGGGTTGGGTTATTGGCTTCATGAGGATGCAGTGACACCCAGCTCTGGTTTGGCAGAGAAAAACAATTTTCTTGTTGGAGTAGAAATTACTGGGATGGATCCTGAATATTAGGGTTTTTATTTTGTTTTTTTTAGGGATGTGGTAGATCACACACTGTAGCCTACTCTCTGTTTAACTGCCAACTTTGAATCGTAACAATATTAGGATTAAAAGGAAATTGAAGAGTTAGATAATATTACAAAAATAGTACAATATTTGTTCGTAAGATCAAGGGGCATGCCCCTACCATCCTGTAAAAGTATCTTTGTTCGGTCCTCACGATAACAAACTCTATCATGTCAATCCACAGTTTTTACAACAAAAGTCATTGAAAGAATGTATTTCTATCCAATGACAATGACTTTAAAATGTTCTATTTCTATAATATTGAGAAATCTCAACTATTGTATGTTTAATTTTGGGAAAGATATGCCAAGGTATCCATGTTAATGGTGAGGGTTAGATGACTACAGCACTTGGTTAAGGTTGGAGAAAGATAGTGGGTATAGATCGTAAAAAGGTGAATACAAAATTTAACTCCTTCAAGTAAAACATCATATGGAATTATCTGACATGGACACAAAACTTATATCATGCAGATCAGTCTCACTCCTGACTCAACAGACTGACACTTTGTCACGGCCCATGGTGCGATACTGATACACAATGTGTCCTTTACTGTGAGATGTACCAGGTTCTCCATTGACTTTAATGTAAACCCATCCACTTTAATATTAACGTAAATGACGTAATATAAACAGTGAAATGGTAAATGTGGGTAAAAGTAAAGTAACTTTCTGTCCAAAAATGGCAACAGGATGTTAACGTTTTGCTGAAGTGCATCAAGGCTACCGTGAAAGCCCTTCTGTAACTTAACCTATTATAGAAAAGCTGTGGTATTTCCTGGCTTTTGTTGCCATTATTTACCATACAATGTCTGCTGCTCAATCAGACCTTCAGGAATTGGAAATCTGTGTAACATAAGTATACAATATGCTTAAATCCAATTCAGGCAAATTGCATGCATTTTTAGGGATCATTAAGTTATTAGCATCACTAGAGGGGGCAGAAAAACACTTGAAAAAAACCTCTCTGCTAATTGCAATCAATTTCTCCTTTCACAGAAACTTGAGATGCCTTCCGGTATTCTCATCCTAACAGCAGAAACAGAGCTGTTGGCCACTGAAAACAGATCTGTTGAAACAAGTCTAAGGATATACAGGAAAATATTGTAGTTTACTGCAAGAACTGTTAAGATACTGTGCTGCATATAGCCTCAGCCATAAAGTGCAGGCAGGAATGACCCATAAAAAGACATAATTAATAGAAAACGGGTAGCCTGTGATTGGCAACCGCTGAGAAGTGAAACAGACAGAATGAGGAACTGATAATGAGTTCTGGCATTGGTGAAAAATTCCTCTGGCTCCAGGGTGAAGAAGAAAGCTACCTCCCCCTCCATAAAAAGAAAGGATAAAAGAAATAAGTTAGAGAAAATCACTGGCCAGCTTTTATGTTTCACTCCGTCAGCTGAGTGTCAGGGATTTGCTGTCATAAAGATAGTGAAAGCTCAAGAGCTGGTGCTTACCAAGAATTAATCAGTTTAGGTTTTGGTCCTGAACATAAAATGTCAGACATTGCCTCTCAACTCTTGTAGGTGATTTCCTTGAGCCGAACAACACAATAATCCCACTCTCACTTCTATTGAAGGTCAAAGTTGGTCAGTGAGCCAAGAAATACCATATCAGAGCTTCCTTCCTCCTCAATTGCAGCGAGTATAAATTATGGAATTAGTGTATTGATTGCCGACTATGGCTTCGAGCAATCACTTTTACAGCCATGACAAGATTATTTTATCCTACTTTTCCTGTATTATTATATGTTGTGTTTGAGTTATTCTACCAGCATGGGAAGTGACAGCTTGAATTTATTCAATAAAGCGGGGCAGTTAGGGAAGCCAGTGAGGCAAAAAACAGAAGACGTGGCATGAAGGAGAGAGACAGCGCTATGCCTGCAAGCCTGCCAGCCTAAATAAAGAAAGATATCTGCCCAAATGGGGCGCTGATCAATACATTCATACAAACACAAGCACATCATTTGTTAACTCTTGGGTGATAACCTCACAGTGTTGCACATGGGAAACTGCAGGAGTGAGAAAAAAAGAGACATCATAAATTACCGATAATAGCATTTATGATGATTTGTAATACTGCACATAAATGGGATATGCCCTGTTGTGTTTGATTTCATATTTGTTAGCCAAATACAATGTGTCATGATAGACAACGAGTGATATCATTTCACAAATTATTCAGCTGTGTCATTACACTAGCAGGAAGTACTTTTACATGCACCAGATTGGAGATAAGGGCAACCTGTGGAGTTTTTGACTACTAATTGTTTTGGAGAGCCGTGTTTTGCTGAATGGGTCCTCATGCTGTTTGTGTCATGTGTTCTAACAGCAGCTACACAAGGACTCAGGTGCTCAAGCACAGAAGTGACATTTCTGCTGCCTGCAGATGGCTGTAAATTAGCAGTTGTGGAGAGAAACACTGACTGTAAATGGAATTGAGTTTTTCATATGATGAACTTCAAAGAACACCTTTAAGTAAAGTGTGTCTCGGACAACACGACAGAATTGGTTCGGTCGCCAATGACTTCCAAACCAACATATATGACTAGGAAATAGAGTGCCAGTGACAAGAGCAGGTTGTGTAATGGTCACGGTTTTAAACACATTTGATGTTGTGAACTGAAACAAAACTGCTTGGTGAGGTTTAGGAAAAACGGGGTTTGGGTTGAAATAGGTTGTGAAGTTAAGGAAACTTAAGGAATTAAATGATTCCCAGAGAAACTTGCGTGCAATCACAAAAAAAAATTTGAAAACATGACTACATGTGTTTCCACATGGATTATTATTACTGTCACACAATGAGCTTAGCCGTGAAAACATGCCGTGAAGAAGATGACATATGATGGTAGGGATTTAAAAATGGAGTAAAGATAAGTTTGGTATATTGCTTAAACAACTCACATGTATGGGTAAAAATAATTCAGTGTAGATTCTGGGTGCTTCCTTTTGAAAGCCCTGTGTTTGTTTGACTCATTAATCCCTGTAGACCTCCTCCCTATAGGACTCCACAGCAATGAGTTTTTAAACCAGGAAGTAAGTAGTTTTAGCACCCTGGGGTCTAACCTCTCAAACGACAAGCATAATGTCGCTTCAAACATTATAAAAGTTCATTTGTGAAGATTATCCTGAATAAAACACATAAGCATCAGTGTGTTTGTCACAGAGCTTATTTTCTGCAATGACCCAAACTCCAATACAAAAATCCTATATGGTAATTCTCAATAGACCCCATGGCAATGCTACTTCTGGGTCGGCCAACAAAAATTCATCATTTGGTTTGCTCTCTCTGCGGACTGACGCTCTTTATACTACATTACCTGACTTCCTCCTTTGTTCCTGTCATAATTACTACAGCCACTATAGGTCACAGCCTAACAATATACGTAAATATGGGTCATGATAAGCTGGACAACAACAAATATTGCCATTGTTTTAGGATAGTGTGTAAAATGTTATTGTACAGACTGAATAAAAACACAAGGTAGATAAGAATTACACTGAAATTAGTCTTTAAGGTCAGGTGAATGCAGATGATGCTGAATCATGCTTACAGTATTACTCAGTCGCATGCACACCCACACACACACGCACGCACACACGCACAAGCACACACACACAAGCAGATAGAGACCACGCACTCAAGTACAGTCCTCACAGCATTGCACAAAAATATACGACACAAATAAAAATGGATCAAAGAAACACAAAATAAATACACAACTAAACATGTAATAAAAAACAGATTTTGGCTTCCCATAAAGACAATAATTTGACTAACTGAAGATTCATGCTCTTTTGTGCTGCAGCAGCTGGTCGAGTGAAAAAGCAATAATAGGTGTGTGCTGTGATTGATGCACCTTCCCATTCATAATCTAATTTGTATTGGTTTTCACTTATTCCCAAAGCGCTTCAGAATGATAAAAGGTAAAGTGGACAATGAGACATACTGTATGAACAAGGACAAACCACAGACATTAAGCAAAGGACATTTTATAGCTGCAAAATTAATTACCAGAGATTCAAAATATAAGGTGAAACTCTTAATATATTTGACAGTGCTTGGACTTTATGACACCATTTTTAGAGTTATGGTGATCAGAGGAGTGAAGAGAATTAGGGAAAAGTATGGCTGTGACTTTCTACAGCTGTTCTTCATTTAAGTTGTTAAGACAAGTATATATGTATACGCCTGTGAAAACAGCATTAAAGACTGAGACAATGCCTCAGTCTTTCACATGACACACAAGCATCTCCGGCCTGTATTGCATCAAAATGACAGGACCCAACACAAGTAATCTGACACATCTTGATCACAGCACAGTCCTGATCTTTCTGTCACACTGGGGATTAAAACAGAAACACAGGGCTAACAAGGGTCAGATATGAAATTTCAAGGAAGTGACACATGACAGGACAAACAATTAAGTGTCAGTACGCTGACCTTGGGGCAACAGTTTTACACCATGACCCTCTATGCATTAGTCATTCCACCCCGCAGCATGAAGGGAGGAAAAAGGGGGAGCTTCTCTGCTCTTGTTCATCCAATGCCACAAGCCCAGTGTTGTTCATTGTTTAGTCGTTATGATTAAAAGATGTACAGCACTATGGAAATTGGAGAGCTTGTGATTTGTCTTTGTCTGATCAGCCTGCTGCAGTATTCTGCGCAAGTTGCAGAGGTGCAGCTCAAGGTAGTTGTGGTCTTAATACAGCGCACACAAGCATGGATCACACAATACATGAACACACGCACACATCATTATATTTCAGAAGTTAAGAAATAATATGAATGGAGGTTCCCTCCTTACTGGTTTTGGTGCTATGGTTTAGTGTCCAAGAAACACATTTTTTAACATTGGATTATTAAAAAGAAAAAAATTGTTGTTTACAGAAGGAGCCTCTATCAATCTTTGGATGTTTCTACTGTGGAAGCTATACAACTGCACCTCAGAAATCAAGGATGTAATTACTCATGCAGAAAGCACAACGTGAAGGAGAAAAAGCCATGTTCTGCTGAGTATTGCTTTTAAAGGAGGCAACCAAACAAGCAGTGGTGGCGCTGTAATCAGTCAAACCCGACTGCTAATTCTTCAGGTGGTGAAGACTGCAGCATATTTACCTCACAAGTATCAGTGTCCTTTTTTAAAACAAACTACAGTAGAGTCCTGTCCTGTTTATATCTTTCAACCTTTTCTAAGTTATATGAAAACTTTACTGCTACATATACATTTAATGCTTAAGATAATGCATATATGTAAAGGCCAATTCATATTTTTGGCTACAGCAGGATTAGCCATCGTGGTTGGACGGATCAACTTGTTCCTCAGTATAAATACTTTTTTTCCCCTCTGTTCCAGATTTTTCTTCCACCTGTTGAACACATTTTAAATGGCATTAAAATGTTATGATTTCCAGCATAATTACTACTAATTAACTGCCTTTATTAAAAGAACGTGTTAAATAGTTCAATAATGACCGGTACAACCACTGCCTTGCACATAAACAAATATCAGCTAATTAATTATTAATTTCTAAATGTGTTTTTTAATCATCATAGACATTGGCCAGCATGGTCTCATTTCTCTGTGACAGCTGGTGATGCTTTCCTGTGATTCACAGTAATCCACTTTTTATTATGAAGAAAATACTGGTATTTTTTTATACAGCGGGGAATGAGTAGAATATTGTACGTGGTAGGGACATATGGTCTAAACAGAGCAGAAATGACAAGCCAAATTTCAGAGAGAAAATTCAGCACTTACTTGCTGTACTGCCTAAGAATGATTAAACTGTTTTGGTTTTATTAAGTTAAGGATACAGAAGATTCATTACAAATTGTAGGGATGTTTAATTAAAGCTGTCATAAATGTTTTTGTTTTCTACTGTGTAGGGGTGAAATTCAAATTCCTTATTTTTTTATTTAAATAAAAAGGGTATTTCTTTTTATTTATTTAGGTATTAGTGGAGACGGATTCAAGAAGGCAACAAAACCACATCCAGACCAATAAATGTGTTAAAAAATTGGACATCTCACAAAAAACCTGGACACAGTTTGTAAGAACAAATTAGCCAACTGTCACAGTTTAGTTTCACATTGTGTAATCTCCTCTGGAAGCAGGCAAACAACATTTACTGCTGTAGTGAAACAGAATCCAGACACATATTTTAACTTTTCATGTAATGCAGTAACACACCAATGATTAAGTGTAAGCACTTTGCCTCATACTGCAGTTTACCTGCTTTGATAATGCATACTATTATGTAAATGAACATGACATGACCCAAATCTGCTCTGTGTAAATTAATGTATTTTACCTTTAAGATAAGATGTTGCACATCCACCGAGCCGTTTGTGCTTTATGTTAACAAGAAGTCATAGCTGAGATTAAGTGGCTAAAAAGTGGCATAAATTACAATGAGACAAAGCTGCTGAGCAATTCTCCACTAAATGATTTCCATAAAAAGCATTAATATTGTTCTATTAGTAATATTTGTATTTTCAAGGTGCAAAACAAATGTCATTACTCATCTGTGGTCTCTGTGGCGAAGCTGGCTGCAACACTGAGGAGACTAGTTCAGTAATTTAATTTCAGGCCAGTCAGACCTCAAGAAAGTTGACAATGGTGTTTAAACCCACAGAGGGACGTTTATATTTCCTGTGGAAACTTTTATTTCCACTCATCTGTGGTAAAAACAGCAATAAGTGATAAAGATGAGGTGAAATAGGAACTAATTGCCCTATTTATTTTCTTCCAATCTGACAGAATGGCTTTATGTTGCATGTAGGCTGTTGCATTATGATAAACTAGCTCACTCTGGTACTTCAACTTGTGCATAATGTGGAGGGCAAAACTCACAAAGAGCAAATAAAGACAGACAACAGAGAGAAATCCTGACAAATGTAAAGCTGAATCAAAACCATACAAAGAAAGGATACCAGGCTTTGCGAATGAAAACAAAACAAACAAACAAACAAACACACACAAGTTGAAGAAGCAGATAAGTGGGGTTATGACCGCTACAATATGAAGCGGGGAGGTTGCCTGGATGGAAACAGGGGGCTGGGGACACCTTTTTTAAACTACTTCTCCTGCAAACAGCATTATCTTGATTAAAGTTTAATTAAGGATCACATTTGGCTGTGCCTTTCATAGCGATCTACATGAGCAGATTTCCTAGGGCTTAACTCTATCGCTGGGAAAATCCTCCTTTATTACTTTCAACCTGTTGTAAAAGCTGTTGGCACGGAGGGACGGCTGCCTCATTCACCGGCCTTGTTTGCTGCTGGAAAAATCCACAGTCTCAGGAGATCTCCCCACAGTGGTTCAATTTAATATCTGTCCTATCACTACAAGGCTCGGGCTCATTATTAATGATACTATTCATTAATTTCTTGTTGGGCTGATGTTATTTATTAAAATATTAAAGAAAGCTCCTGAGACACTCTCACGTAATGAGGGATGTGTCCTCCTTCCACAAACCCCCTCCTCCCTCCCGCCCGCCCCCCTCTGCTGGATGGATGGTGGGTGGAATTACCCCACTCGGACGCTGCTAGCCTGCGCACCCTCATTAGTCGTTCTCCAGGGCTGAGTGACACCATAAATCCATTCTACACGTCCACCACCGGCAGCCATATACAAACGCACACCGCTTGCCTCGCCCCGTTAATGAGCCATTCCCATGCACAGGGAATTGACTAGTGTCCATCCACCATAACTGGACAGTATTTTTTGGAAGAGCTAAATTGCAGCCTTGGTATAGATTTAGGGCGTCGGGAAACAGTTTCACTTCTCATTAATAAACTATCATGTTGTAAACTTGAAATTGAACTGATTGGCCCATGTCTGCAGCAGTAAACAGAGGGGCGCTGACTGTTAAAACAGCATTACCAGAATGCCTGTAGATGAGAAGAAAAACGGCAGGAAAAAACAAGTGCATGAAAAAAGTGAGTTAATGTAATTTAAGGGTGCTTCATTCACTATATTACATTCAGTACAAGGGTCACATAAAACAAATACTCTGAAGTATTTAAGTATTGTGTTAAATAAAACAAAAGCACAGACGATGAAAATGTTGCAGTGAGCAGCTCAACAGCCTTGAACATTACATCTTATGTCTCTCTGGCACCTTAAATTTGTGTATGTTGCCTGTTTCAAACCCCTAGTATTAATGGTTGCTCACAGAAACCCCATGAATCCATTAATCATAATAATTAATCTGATCCAATTATATTGCAAAGAATATAACAAATTGCAGGGAAAAATAATGATCTATCACTGCCATGTCATAGGGATATGGGACTAAAGCAGTAATTAGACAGAGGGATTTTAAATAGTACACACCGAGCGAGCAGCTGATGGCTCTACTGTTTGAATCTGATGATGTAATTAGAGACGAAGTTGAACACAGTGTTTTTGCTGGTTCAACTAATGAAGGTCTAGCTAGCGGTTTAGCCAGCTTTTTAGAAGCAAGATGTACAAGTAATTAATGTTTTTTTGACTGGAAATGCAGAAACGCAAATGTGTTGTTTGGTGAGATGTGGACGTTGTGTAGGGAGTGTGCGCTTCACGTTATTATTAGGTAAACACCGTATATATATATATATATATATATATATATCAGGACCAAAAAGTTAGCAGCCAGCAATGGAAAATGTATATGATTCTAAATTATTCCAATAATTAAGTAATACAAAGCCAAATTACTTTCTTTGAGTTAATGGTTTCAGCAGGATTTAGTATTAAATTCATTGACATGTCTGATTAGACAGATTATATCCAATCCAACTTTATTTATAAAGTGCTTTAAAACAACCACAGAGGGCCAAAGTGCTGAACAGAGAGATAAATAAACAACACAATAAACAAAATAAAATAATTTGAATTATTTGGCAAAATGCTCTGTAAAAGCCAAAGTAGGCATTATTTGTTAGCTTTTTGAAGTACTTTGCGAGAAAAGATGAATGAACATTTCAAGAGTCAGAGCTGTTGTTTGTTTTTAATGTGTTAACAAGAGTCGTCAGATAGATTTAGTTAGGTTAGAGCATTAAATTATCAATCTTTGCTCACTACATCCTACCATGTCTAACCGTCAGGTGTGCATTAACTACAAGTTATGAGCTTTTAAAATACAAAATGTGAAATAAGTGATTATTTTTTAAGAACATATTGTGCATCCTTCATCATATAGAACTCCTGCACACAATAAACTTTGAAGTTGAATGATTATAACACGTGTACTGCTTTTTAAAGCTGAATATAATGTTTATTTAAATTTACTAAGAGATTCCTGAATCCCTCTTGAATGGCAAAATATCTGTGGTAGGAATGCAGCGAGAGGCTTCAGACTATGATGACTTTGATCTCAGTGTTGCGACGAGTACAAAGACGTCAGTCGCTTATCACGGAGGCTCAAGAGCGTCTGCACAACAAGACCTCAGTGATGCTCTGAAACATGTAAAGACACAATCATTTTCACAGAGCAGGTAAATCCCTATACATAAAGCACATCTGATATACAGTGAATACGCCGTTCGTTAGATAAAACACCGTGTACAAACCATCTCTGCACATAGAGTTCTATATATACTCTGCACAACATTATCACTTAATCACAAGGAAGCTAATACAGGTCAATAACATTGGATATGAAAATAAACAGCCAAGAAAGTAAAGAGACTGAGTGTTCTGCACAAAAAGCCCTTTAGAAATCCTCCTCTCCCCCTTGTTGTGGAATTGTTGGCTCCTCGTGAGTACAGAATTAATCACCTGCCTGCCTTCCTGGTCTCAGTGCTAGGACCCGGGGACAGAGGTAATAAGACAAGCCCTTCGGGGACGCGCTGCAGAGTATAAATATCAGCTGCTGTGCATATGTAAATCACTCCCAGATTTATTTATTTTTTAATTTCTTCTTAAAGGCTCAAGTGTGCTAATATCAAATAGCAAGCTTTTAGGGAGTGTTTAATGGCTGTTGGTGGGTGGTAGGGGAGCGGCGGACTCTGGAGCGTGCGCCAGTTCATGAGTAATTAAGGGGTGTTTTGCCGAGCATAAATAATGCTGTTTGTATTGGCCCTACGCAGGAGTGGAGCGCGCAGAGAAGAGAAGAGCAGGCTTGGCTGGGGGGTGGGGGTAAGGTGGGTGGTGGGGGTTGGTGTTGGACAGACAGGAACAGCAGGGGTTAACCCCTCAACACACACCTCTCCTCGCCACTCGGCACCTCTTAACGCAACGTGCAGAGGCTCATTTGTTAGTTCTATACCACTCAGCATTACTTAAAGAAAATTATTGTTCATAAGGATCACTGTGACGTGGAGAGAATTACTGGGTTTCTTTTTACTAACCTCCCTAATCGTTCTTTGATTAAATAAATGTCATAACTGGAATGCATACACAGTAATACAATAGTAAAGATATCCAGTGTGTTTTCTAATCTACAGATGTAGTAATATGTTATATATTTAATATTAATTGTACAAATATAAAAATAAAGGATGTTCTGCATATCATGTACTTTTTCCTCTCAACAAACACACTTATTGTGTGATCTTTACACTGGCTACCTTTGCATTTTTGTGGATTTTTAGCCTGATTTTTGCCTTTAAGCTCTCATGGCTTTAGAGGTGCAGGGATGCACTGATCTGACTTTTTCAGTCCTGAAACTGATACCTGTTTTTTTTGGTGTCGCCTAATACTGAATAGCCATCCGAGTGTTTAATAACTGAGGTGTATGCATCACTGCGTGGAAGTGACTGGGATTATTCTTTTATACAAGGCTTGACTTAAACATTGCTTTCCTAACTCTGTGAAACAAAATGTGAAAAATAAAGACCTAGATATAAATGGAATGACTGTTATGTATTAAAATAAAAAATAAGTGTGCACTTGGTAAAAGTCTTCAGAATTGGCAATTAACAGGCATTACAATTCAAGGGCAAACCTTTTTTGAGCAACAAAAATGGTCAAAACTTAAACAGGAATTAAAATCCTAAAAAACAATAATATATAAACATTCGTGGCCTGATATGCAATATTAGTATCGGTACATCCCTGCTGAGGAAATCACACTAGCAAGATCTGTTTCATATTTTACATTTCTGCAGATACCTATTATTTTTACCCTAAAATTATCTCTCTTCCTTTTTTGGTAGTTTGTTTCACTGATGTTATCACTGCTATTGCCATGCACCACTTTGTGGCATTAAGTGCTTCAAGAATAAAAATAATTATTTATTTTTATTAACAAACTCTGGCAGACCACCCTTGCATTTCACTGTGGGTATTAGCTTCATATACATAGAACACTATGTTAACTTTACATTAATGTCCATGATGCTTTTGTAACAAATCCACGATACGGAGAGAAAAAAA
>CAFUXE010000633.1:391107-451394 GCA_903364295.1 Serranus cabrilla | reverse complement strand
AAAAAAGAAATCTAAGAGAATATAAGTTTACTATCACCTCCATGGTCATGCACACAAAAGACTTGTTTATTCATTAGACTTTTAATAAGCTGAGGTATCAGAGCAGACACATGCTGGGGTTGTTTGTGACTCACCGGGAGGTACTGTACAGCTAACAGGGACTGACAGCACCTGTGCCCCCACGTTCCAGCTGCCAGCGCTGTGCTGCGGGGCCCAGGAGAGGCACATTAGCCGGGGCTGCGACTGGAGCTCCACTAGCCCGGTCATGCTGGGGAAATGTCAGCCGCGAAACCAGCCAGGTCCACTGAGCCCTGAGCCTGGCTCTGGCGCCCAGCATGACTCTGACATGATCATGGACGGCGGTTGTGACACATGTAAGCAATGACTCCACACAGCTATCTGATCAGCATTACGCCACTGTCAGAAGGCTCTGACTACAGGAGCGTGATGAGAGCTGTGATAGGGCTCTCATATGGGTCAGAGATGGAGGTGGCCGGTCCACCTCCCTGAAAGTTCGCAGCACTACACACTACCTTCCCACTATCTGCAGCTTTTTATGTGTATGAAAGGACTCAAATCAGAAAATATCTTTTCCTTATTTCATTCATTCATTTCTTTCCATTAATCTAATCATTTATTTCTCACTTGATGTATTTATTTTTAATGAACACACAAGTAGGATTTAAAATACACCAGGAGCAAAACAAGCATTATTTGTCATAAGCCTGTGTGTGCATCAACCATCAATCATTGCCATCAGAATTGCCACAGTCTGCTGTCAGGGCCTATTACCGCTGAATTCATTTCCCTCAATTAATTCAAAATCTAACCCCTTGGCAGCCACCAATGTATGTTTTTTTATATCCATCCACCCACCTATTTGTCAAAATGGACTCCGTGACAGTACAGTAATGCATTCATTATAAAAATGAGAAACAATAGTGCACACATATCATTAATTAACTCAGCATTTAGAAAAGACAAATATACAGCAACAGCATTCCTGCAAATGCACTGCTCAACATCCCAGACTAGATACTTTAAAACTGCCAGAATTAATCCATTATTTAATATTTTTCCCCAAACAATTTAGATTTTAGAGGAAGACGTTTGGTGTGATAATACTGTTTGCTGACCCCACTCATCTTTGATTTTTCTGAAGACAATGAGCTTATAAAGCCAAAGCCCACACATGAGATCCCATCAGTTATGGAAGGAAAGACAAAGAAATGTCATCAGCAGAGTCGCTCTGTCTGATCATGTGTCTTATCTAAAACACACACACACAGACACAAAGATAAACAGCAAAATAGGAAGAGTACATAATTAATAAACAACTATCCTTATCACCACGGCTACTGTATCCTATTAAACTACAGTTTTGTCTTGAAGAGGACAAGGAGACTTTCATGCCTAAAATGTAGTGTTTAAATTAATTAAGCGTGAACAAGATTTAACTTCAGGATATCATTTGAAAGTATAATTGCCCAGGGGGATTAAAATGAACTCGGTGGGCTGTATTGTCACCCCACTGAGCTCCCCATGTTGGGAAATGTCCAGTTTTAAAGATTAATTTGCATCTTTGAGGAGAAAGTCTCAATCTTTCTCCAACGTTAAAAGAAGAAAAAGAATTGGCAATCAGATGCCACTTGACTTAAATGTTCACCATGCAGAATCCACAATTACATTTTTTCTTGTGCGTGATTCCAATCGCTTTAGTAGCTGTGCAGGGAGTATTTCAGCGTGTATATTAATTACACAGGGGCTTTGTCATATGAGGGTCGCAGCAGCCATGCTAGCTAAGCTGGGTCATTTAAACTGAGAGCGCAGCTTTGTGAGCCTGCTGTGCACATCACGGCCTCAGTCAGAAGGCACAGAGCTGCAGAGATACGTTGCTGGTGTGATTACCAGTTCAGTAATAAATACCAATTTCCCACTGGCACCTGCAGAACCCATGCGTCAAAGCAGCTCACAATAGGATTAAAATACGCCTATTAGACTGTGTTTATTACAGATTAGAAAGTTAGGACAGCCAATTATTCTGCCCACTTATAGTACAGATCTATCATTTCTCGATACAAAAAGGTTTTCAAACAGTAAGGACGTGAAAATTCTTATAAATTACGCCTAGAAAACCTGCACTTGAGTTAATTTTGCACCACATGTTGCATTATTTGCCACTTTGAAAGCTGTTTTGTTTTTTTTACAAATACATGGCCGTGTTGTGTAAACCAGACCAGTTTAATTTTCTTCCCGTGCATTGCTTTTGCCACAAGTGTTGGTTGACATGAGCTCATGTGACATTTGGGAGGAGGAACGGGCATGAGTCGTGGATGGTTAGGCTTACAGCAATGACTCAGCTTGTTGATGTGTGGGACATTTCTCACATCTCTTTAAGGCAAACACAACAAACAGCTTCAAATAGCTCCTAACAACTCCCGGACCAGAAGAAAAGGGATGCTCTTCCTGTCTATTCCAAGAGGCACAGATTTTGAAAAAGAAATTTTTATGCGTTTCACACATTGTTTTGAAACATGTGCATGTTACGACCGATACAACATACCAAGCTAAAAAAAATACATCTAGATTCCTGAGAAACTTCTAAAAGTAAACTTATACCAATGGTTTGGTGTTGAAGTGACAGTAACGTGTTCATTTATCATTCAGCAAAGTGCTGGAACTTACAGCTAGACAGTTCTAAAGAAGTGGAAAAGTCAACTTTGAACGCCTTGAGTTTGGCATTTTGGCCAACACCATCTAGCTTTTTGGCTGTAGCCACCTGGGAGTTTTGGAACCGGAAAAGTCATATATGAATGAGAAGGTGAAGCTGGGGAGGATAAGGTACCAGCTAAAGCTAGGGGTAGCAAGCTAGCTTGTTTAGCAAGGTGCTTCTGTAATTCAAATACAACTGACTTTTTAGTGTCATTTAGTGCAACCAAATGCTGAATATTTTTAGGCATTTTTAGGAGACTAAAATGTCCCAATGAACTAGTGAAAGAGACAAATTTCAAGACAGAAACACACAGTGTGTAGTGACCCTTCAAACACAAATGAGCCCTGGCCTAAAGCATACCCTGATTTATTGTCAATTTTACTCTAAAAGGGACCATAATTTACTAAATGAACATCATGCTGTATTGAAGAAGACTTGAAACTTGTGATTAAGACCAGAAACGCCTAATGAGAATGTTTACTGAGGTTCTAAATTAAGTGAGACGTAGCGTCATTTTCTCATAGACTTCTATACAATCATGCCCTGCTGGTCATTACAAAGCATGCCGGTTCAAGGTGCCACTCGCTTACATTCAGTACTTTCTTTCTGAATTAATTCTCACAAAAATGTAACCACAAAAGTAATCTGCACAGGATTAATTGGCCGTGTTATGTGATGCTGATATGTCTATACTTACAGATGTAAGGGCTGTTCATTGAGATTTTATTCTACTGCATGGACAATAATAACTAGGGGCTCAAAATATAGAAAACAAATGATATTTTCGGATATTTGCATCAGATAGACACACCTGCAGCAACTCTGCGTCCTCGAAATAATTACACTTGTTCTGTTATGGAGGTCATAATTCATCCTCATTGTCTTGAACTTTCCTGTATGCAAGAAAAATCTCAACACACTCATGCTTAAGTCTATAAAGCATTTGTTGTTCAATGGGAAGCATGAATTAGGCCCCACTCAGTATGTAGAAGTGATATCCAAATCCTGTGATGTGTCCTTTTGAGGCACACCTAACAAGTTTCATTTCTGATTAGCTCAGCAGAAACTGTGATAGTTTACCTTGATAAATTAGAGGAGGCAAGATTTAATGAAAGGAACATGAGGGTCACCTTTGTTTCTTGGGGTGATACAATAAGAAAAAAACAAACAGATTTTTCTTACTGCCACATGCCTCTCCTTAATAATCAGATTTCTCATCCTCCTCGTAATAGAGGGTGCACAGAATCTCATTACCTCCTCTAGCTGAGGGGAGAGAGGCAACACTTCTTCTTTGACTTCCTCTGTAAACTGGGGAGGGGAGGGAGAGGACCGGGTGGTGCTGGAGAAAGCATGGGACACACGGAGTTCTGCTTATTTGCACATACATCGCCATCCCCTTACAGATATGTAAATGACTCAGGCAAAACCCAAATGCTAAAGTCTACACCATTAGTTTTCCACTTCATAATCTCCACATGGGGCCGTTAGAGGGATAATGTACCATACAATACATGGTTTACTTTTAATTAATAGGGAAAACGTATTTTGAAACGAATATTAAATCTAGATTAATGTGGAAAACCTCCCAGCTCTTTGTGAATGCAAGGCTCTGCTCCTTTCAAAGAAAGAGGGAACACAGCAAAAGCAGTCCACTTGAGAAAAAAAAAAAAACTAAATTCAAGAGGCGTGAAATTGTTAAATGGAACAATGGGGGATCACAAGTAGATTTTTCTGCAAAATAAAAAGGATAGCATGGTCATCTTGTCAACAGATCTGAGACAGAGTCATGCAAGAATAAAAAAAAAAGTTCAAACTTATATAATATATTTTACATTGGCTGAGCTGCTGTAAAAATGTTTCTTTACTGGTGAAAATATTCATAAATTAAATCATCATTTATTGCGTCATTGTTTAGGTCATTCATCAAGGAAGGAGAGTCTTAAGCCAGCAGCTCTGAGAGGATGTACTGAGTCACAGCATTGCTTTGAGCTAAATGCTAATATTGGCATGTTAACATGGTCATAATGACAAAGATAGCACGGGGATGTTAATCACATATACTATTTACCACGTCCATCATCCTCGTCTACGTGTTAGCATGCTAAACTGTGCTAATTACATGGATGCAAACTCATCTCGGGTGAAAAGGGTGACAAAGATCCAAACCTCCTGGGTGGATCCGGGGGCACGCCACTCTGAAGGCTTAAAATAATATAATATAATCTTTAAATTGGAGAGTAAAATGTGTTGAATCTTCTATACAAAAACATGAATTAAACAAAAGTAAAATATCATATGCACATTCTTTAACTTTGTGTGAGATATAAAGAGTAATCGTGTAATCGTCAGCTAAATGTTAAGGTTAGTGCAGTTAAATGAGAAGGCCCAGAGTGATAAACTCAATAACGTTATACAAGTGGAGTTTAGTAGTAAGCTAGCTTACATAAGACTCCATGGAAAACCCATGGTTACATCCAAATTGTGATGGCTAGCATTGGTAAAATCAAAACAGCTTCACCATATTAGGCTAATTAACATTCTCAGGCCTGATGTATAGTCATATAAGTCTATTAAGGTTATCATAACACTTCTATAAGAAATTTTACCTTAAGGCATACGGGCAGTCAAAAACTGACCTAATTCCACCCCCCGCACCCCTCCTCGTCAGATCGGCATGAATCGAATCACGTAGGTGACCTACTTTAATTCAAAAAAGGTGACAAGTTTTCATGCCTGTAATTAGCACCAAACACAAACTACAGTTGATGGGAAAGCCATTATTTTTGTGGCATAAACTAATTTGGACAAATTAAAACTCTGACATGTTTATGAGGAAAAAAATGTGAGATTCATTAAAGTCAGAAAAGTGAAAAACATAAATGGTACCACTAAATTGCAACTGAGATACAGTCTGAAGTGGTTAACTGACCAACATCACCATCCTGGAGCCATATTGCTGACATGGCTAAAAATACCAAATATTTACTGGTTTAAAAATTAAAATTCTGAAAAATGTAACTTCATCTTTACAGTTGTTTCGGAACTGATAAGCAGAACAGAAATTTTACTTTCCTAACTATTCTTCTTCATTTGTATTTTTGGAACTGGTTCAAACCCTCATCAATAGCAGATAGTTATTTGGGAGCAGGCTATTTCCGAAAAACGAAAAGGTTCTCTCTGAAAGAAAGAAAGAACTAAAAAAATGTCCATAAACATCTCTCATCGTACAACATGGGCTATTCACAACATTTAAACTCGAAATGCTCATTCAAACTTCCAATCTAAACTCCGGCTGACAAAGGTTCGGCCCGACATTCTTCTTCTGAGGTTTAAAAAAACATCTGTCTGATGTCCTTTGATCATCCTTCCATCTGACATACCACAGAGTAAAAGCAAAAAGGACAGCCCCTCACCAGCCTAAGTGGCACGGTGCAGTATAACCCTCTGCATGCTCTGCTCTCTCCCAAATGCCAGACTTTATTGCCAGGTTGAGCCCAAGCAAGACCAATCTGCACTTCTTATATCCCCTGTCCCCACTTCCTTTGTCATAAATCTGTCTTGTCCACATCACAAACTCCCTTGATCAATACACTTCACCCTCGGTCCTTTAACTCGCAGGCATACATGTCAGGCAAGCCTTACAGCTGATGGGGTGTTTGTTTACATATCTGTCACTGATGCTGTTCATGGACACTGTACAAGTGGCTCTTATTTCCTGAGCACATGGGGTGTTCCCACTCCCCTAAGCAGGAGGTGACAAAGCATTTAGCAGCTCCTCTACAGTAAGTGACACATTTGGCTTCAGTTTGTATTAAGCACAACAATTAATGCATGTTAATTCTTAATTATGCTAATTCCATTTGAAACGGGCTGTGAGGTTCTAACAGGGTGGCTGGGTGAGAGAGGATGCTTTGGCGACATGCGGTTGTTGTTTTCTCTGGTAATGCTCCCAGCACATTCACATGTCCTCTGGTGTTAGGGACCCTTAATGAGGATGGAAGTTCAAACATGACATGCTCTCGGCTCATGAAAAAATAATTGGGCTGTTTTTTTTATCTGCCAAAAAAATAACAAAAATCGGAAAACAATATAATTCATTTGCATGAATTCTTACCAAATTTTTCATGGCACCTTGAAGCCCAATGACAAAACACTGCTGTAACCGGGACACTCTGGAGGACTTTCAACACCCGTTTCTCTTGTGAAAACAAAAAACATGTATGAATGTAGTTTTTAAGTATGGAAGTATGTTTTTGGGTTCTGTGCCTGGTCATAGCTTCACACTGAACATCCTAATTCCCCTGAGGAACACAACAAAGCCATCTGTCTGGTGGGTAATGTACTGTACACATGTGCTGTAATGAGATACAATTAAATCAAACCAAATTGTGTGGACAACTTAGTGTATCTAATTTTCTAATCTTTTTGCTGTAAGCAATTTAAAAGCAAATTTTATCAGATCTTTGTGTCCGAATAAATGTGTCCGTGTTCCTTAAAAGTGTGCCATCTTATTAGTGTAATTCCCCAACCAGAAACCTGCAAAATGTGCACTTTTGATTTTACAGTTCCATAAAATGTCTCTAATTCTCTTTATTCTCCTGTGTTTAGGGTATTCAAGGAAAATGAACAAGACATGGTTCGCACTGTTAAAGACTGTGGCAGTCGGAATATTTCACCTGACACGAGCTGTGCAAGTCGCATGGCACAACCAACCACAACTGGGCCATTAAATATATGTAAATGAAGAGAAACACAAGAGAGCCGGGTATAATAGCACGCACAAGGGAGAAATGGATCCTGGGTAGTGATTAATTTATTTGATGATGCCTCTAGTGAGGAATTTTAGGTCACAAATGAAGTGACAGGATGACAAATTACCATTTTAAGGAATTTACTGGGAATCATTAATGAACAATTGTCAAGTAGTTTACAGCAGGCAGAGAAGATGGAATAAATGTAGATCTCTTTCCTTATGAAGGATTTTATTTTTTTAGCACATCCTTTGTCTTATTATATAAAACGCAATTCTAACTGAATAGCAAATTCATTTACTGATTCCATAAAAGTTGGCACACTGTGTAATGCATCAAATTCAGAAGGTAATGACTGAAAAAAAAGTTTCCCAGTTTGAGCATTGGACATATTTTCTTTGTACTGTATTCAACTGAATGTAGGTCGCAGAGGATTTGCAAATCTTTGCATTCTATTTTTATTGTGTTTCACAGCACCCCAGCTCTTTTGGAATAGGGTTGTAGTCCAGAAAAATGTAAGTTTGAAGTAAAGAAGCAGCAGTCATCATCTTGTTAATCTGGATTAAACCTGTTATGATTGCACATTAAACTTTAGCACCATGCTCTTATCAACATGAAACTTTGTAATTTGACTTTCCCCATATCATGATGCATTAAACCTCTATTATCACAGCTCTGTCAATGCTTCAGCAAATGTAGCCATCAAGCCACATAGAGCAAGGGAGTGATTAAGCATTCCCTGTGTATCACAACTATACTGTTCCTAGCTAGTTAAAAATTATTCTGATCCACTGTAGATCAACACCTATAATGATGCTTTATAATTTTAAGCACATGTCTAATTAAGAAACGCATTATGCGGAGTGATATAAAGCCTGGCACATTCCTTATAGGAAGAAATATAAAGATTGCTTCTGACATCTTTTAAACAGTTTGGCTTCGTCACTGACAGAGTAAATCAATTCATTAATTAAAATCACGCTCATGTGTAAAAGACGGTATCATAGTTTATTTAAGTGTTAAAGGAGACAGATGCTCTTTCAAGAGTCGCTGTCAAGCTTGTCTGTCCTGTTCAGTTTGCTGCCTTTAAATGGCTTTTAAAAGCCAGTGGTAAAAGAGAGCTGAGATGACAGGAGGAATCTTCACTGCGTGCATTAATTCGACAGATTTCTTGATTCCCCTTCTGGGCCCCTCTGGAGGAGCCAATGCTTCAGCAACCCGATGGTGCATTACAGTAGGTGTGACAAATATCTTTGGTTCAGAAGTGCTAGTGGTATGTTGGTTCACAGATGACATGTCACTGGGATGTCTAAAAACACTCATAATTGCACTTTCCAAAAGGGAAGCAGTGTCCCAATTTGGTCCGTGCTGAAGTGATGTGTCCCTGAGAGGAGGCTACTCTGTGTCTGATAGCATTATATTTGTTTTGTGTGGCAACGTACCAGAGGAGCACATTTCACTTTGATTAAAAAAATTAAAGAGGAGTATTAGGTTTGAAGTAGCAGCTATGCAGTTTTACAATGCTGCTGAAAAAAGTAATTGTGTGCAAATCCCAAAAACTGCAATTTGGCTTCAATATAAAAAACTACATTTACACAACAATGTGGACTATTTTTCTGCTCAAAGTCAAACTTTAGCCATGACTTCTTTTTCTGCAGTGTTTACATGTTGCCGCATCTATGTTTTCCAGCTCATTCATTGGATTCAAATTAAAAATGTTGCCATGATGGTGCAGTTTTAGATTTCTTTAAGAATAACTCTACTATGTCTCATCACCCAAAACTGACATGAATAAAAAAGCACAATATGCGCCATGTGCCTCTTCTCCCTCCCACCTCTATTAGAATTTTTTAACAAGATCTCCAACCTCAACAACAGAATAGGTCGTTTGTCATTACCACCCATAACAACCCATACAAGCATTTGTCAAACTGACCCCTAAGACTGTTTTCGGTACAGAGCGGAGCAGAGTGTTCTAAAAATAGCGCACACATCATTATACATACATGTACAGATCACGGTTGTAAAAAAAAAAAGGCCGCAGTTTTGTTGAATTCTGATCTAGGTTTTGGACAAAAACCCACCTGGTAAGGCATAATAAAGACAGTTCAAACAGAAAATAAATGTACATAAATGATGGAAGTCAAGTAGCTATGAGGGTGACGTGACTACCAGAAGTTACATAAAAACCTGATTCACAAATGTAAAGCATGAAACCTGAGTGACGTGGGACATGGGACACGAACCCCTGTTCTCCTGGGTGAAAGTCCGACATCTGTTCGACCCATCCACCACCCCTCCGCCATTTAAACCCTGCATGGCCGTCTTTCATAATTACTATGGCCACTAGAGGGCGGTGGTGGACAGTCTAAAATGAAAATATTGGTCGTATTTTTGAATGGACAAACAAGCTATTGGGTCGTTTTTCAGGGGGGACCAGTCTCAAAATTGTATCTCCTTCATGTCGCCGGTCTTGGCTTGACAGTAAATTGTCCACGGTATGCCAGATGCTAGTTAGTCTGATAACATAGGATTGTAGATTTTCTAATATAAAAGTGAGCAAAATTTCTGTTCAACTTTAATGCCTATGCAAGGCCTGCTGCCCATTAAATTGTAGTAATACACTCTTTCAGTGAGTCAGCTTGTGTATGAATTTCCTGACCAAAGCAAACCAGGCAGAGATATAAACTATCTATATGATACAGCCATCATAGGACAATATCAATAGCTACAATTGCCTGACAACTCTCCTCTACATAACATTTCCTGAATGCACTACTCTTGATTTATGTCACAGTACAAAGAAGCAGTGCGCCCGTATCCCTTCCTCTGTCCCAGAATGCATTAAATCAAATATCACAGAGGCGCGACTTGGTGTTTCTGCGATAGATCTGGGTTATTTTGCTCACAAGTTTCCTCTAGATTAATTACATGAATGATTACTTTGCTCAGAAAAGCAACACTCCTACTGAACATAAGTCAGGCAGTAACACAACAGCCTATCACAACTCACTGGTGCAGACACAGCCTATTTTTGCTCACTACGCAAGTATTGCATTAGAGGGAAACGTGGAAATTGGATGCTGAAATTGAAAAGTCTTCATTGAAGAGCTAGCTCAGCACAAGAATGAACTAATTCTTGTTGTTCTCTTTCAACAAATAAAAACAGATGTATTGATGAAGTGGTTAATTACGTTACAGAGACTGAAAACAATATACATTTTTCTTCAAGGGTCAATTTAAATAATTCACTTTTAAAAGCATGGCTGCATGAGAGATCTCAGTATTATTTGACTGCAGTTATTTAGCTGAGAGAAGCATTACACAAGAAAATCTGCTCTTACTTTTCATCTTCAGGCATATATTCATGCTTTTAGCATGTAGACAGAGTTAGATCATAAATAGATGGACAGGCTGCTTGACAGACAGTTAGGCAGACATGAAATCCACATTTCCACTGCAAAGCCTTGTTTGGTTGTTGTTTATTTAGCCAGTGAGACATGGATACTCTACCTCTGCATAACCTCTGACCAAACCTCTTCGGTGTCACAACTGAATGCATGAGTGACCAGGTTAATGTTCACACTCTGCATTGGATACACATTGCATGTACCATGAAAGTGACTATGAGCTTCTTTCCAGATTGTGCCCAATTTCATGGTGCTATACACACACAGCATCAGTTGATCAGTTGTAGATAGTAAAGGCAACAATATAACCGACCATTTTGCATTTTAAGTAATGCAGTGAGTTCAGTAAGTGGGTCTTATTGCGCCAATATATTAAAATAAATACATTAAGAATCATTTATTACAGATATCTTATGTGTTTTGAAGCAAGATCCTTTATGTACATATGCAATAAGGCTGGATCAAATGTCTCAAATGTCTCATTTTTTATGATGTCAAATGTTGGTTTACAATTCAAATTCCGAACTAACTATTTTGTAAAGCCTTAGAACCAGAAAACCTACTGAGATAATCTCTGCCACTGATGCAGAAAAAAGTGAAAATCCCCTCTCTTCCCTCCTCTCCTGCTCGTGGCCTTTGTGGCGAGAATAATAAGCTGAATGCAAGTGATGTGTGTGGTTGTGGTTTGATTAACCTCTGCTCCAAGCTGTTGCTCCGCACAATATCATTGCCTATTGACCCGCAGGTGCTCAGAGGTAGGGCCGGTGTAAAGGTCTGGAGATGTGGGACTAGCAGTGGTAACAGGCCCCGGCCTAATTGTCTGTTCTTTGTAAGCTGAAGTTATTGGCAGCTGCCACTGTCTCAACCATCCTGGCTCCAGCAAAACGAACCAGGGCCTGCTAATTGCAATGGCCTTTTCATCATCTCAAATCAAACGCTTTCATACAAGCTAGGAAAGGCAGCATCTTCTCAGACCATTAGTGAAGTACTGTAAGTATAGCACTGAGCTCAGAGCTGGACAGGCGCATCACCTACACCACTCCCAGGATGTTACGCACCCTCCCTCACGAGCTATGGGAGTATTTAGCACTCAGCCCCATTGACCTCCTCTCTCTCTCCTTATACCTGAATGCCATAACCCAGTTTTACCAGTCATTTAAGAGGGTGGTTGGCAGGAGGGCGGATAGCAGGGGTGTGGGTGGTGTTCAGCGGTGCTGGATTGTAAGGGAGGGCAACTGGTCCTCCTGACAAGAGATCAATACTGTCCTCAGAGTGGCTGGAGTCAAGCTGCTGGGTCTGACAGGGGGCCGTGTGGCGTAATTGGATCAGGGGGCGCAGCAAGTCGCCTGCCCACCCCCCTTCAGTACTGTCACAGCTGTCACATGTCATCCCCCTGCACTGCTGTCACCCCAGGAGGCTAGTGGTTCTCTCCCTCTCCCCTTCCCCTTGCACCCATGCAAATGTCCACTTAGCAGATGAATGCCGCCGATATTAGGCACATTCTTCATGCTTTTATGCAAAAGTAAAATCTATGTCATTTGAGAATTTCATGGAAATAAAGTCACCATTTATTCAGAGCCGAAAGAGTGAAACCGCCTGTAAAAAGTGAAAATGGTTTGGTTCAGCTTATTAAAAATGGAAAGAAAATAAGGCTTTGGAAAAACAAACAATGAGGGAGTTGAGGATTAGAGGAAATAACACGAAAAGCGAAAGAAAAAAACTTTATAGATGACATACAGTAATGAAAAATCTCTCACCTCTATATTACCTCATATAACTCACCAGTAACACTTAATCCAAAACTATTGATTGACTGATGTGTAAGCTCGCAGAATGTCTGTAAATTGAACCCCACATTGTGAGGTGTCGGATGTTTTCCAATAAATATTGTAGCAGCATTGTCAAATACAACTTAAGTCGATAGATCCTCAAGCAGTAATGTGCAAAAAATATTGTCCGGTATCTTAATTATCTTTATTCAAAAAAATGAACTGCACGATCACTTTAATCTGTCATTTTTCAGCACAGCACAAGGGAGATGATGATCGATTTCAATAGGGACGACTGTGCGCTTTAAAGAGACAATAATGGAGATAATGATTGTCTGCTGTTAATCTAGCCAGTGTGGATTCCAGCTAAAAGCCATTTAAAAGCAGCGCTCTATTAAATTCCTGGAGGATACTGGGAATGTTTTGTCCACCATGACTAAAACGCTTCCCAAATCTAACAGTCTGAAAGCTTGAGTAATTGTTACCATTTCATCAAAAGGAGCCTGCGCGCATTTGGAATAATCACACATCATGTGACAGACGCGGATATTTCCGACTGCAGACATCACAGAGCTGGGTGGATTAAAGACTGGTTAAACATTAAACAGGAATCCATATGTAAATTTACAGCGCTAATTAGGAGATGCTGTCTGTGATGTTATCCTCCAAGAGACTCTCTGCCCTCAATTTTCACACACTTAATCAAATTAAAAGCTTAGGAGCAGCATGATTATCGGATTATCACTGATACATGTACAATTCCTTTTAGTTTGGGCAAATAATGGGAGGATTCTCGTACAATCTATCCAAAGCCCTAACTCACTGTTTGTTTTAGATGTCTATGGTTTGTGTCATACTTAATTCATCCCATTTTACATTGCATTTTTAGTAACACATCTTTTTTTTATTTACACAATGGCTAGAACAGATGTTCTAAATGTGCATCGCTTTTCTTTTTTTTTGTACATTTCTGTCCTCTCATGAGGAGATTTGATGTATACATGTGTTATGGCACAGTTCAGATGGCACTACTTTGATCATGGGGGCCTGAAGACTTGGGGACCTCAGGGCTACAGAGGCTTTTCACACAGGCGGAGCACGTTTCATACATGTGCATGCACGCGCCATAAGGGTTAATACACTAAAAGAACATGCACAAGTGAACTCACATAAACACACGGGTGAAGCTGAATCACTGTTTCACTGATCTATGACAGCAAAGCCTCCTTCTGGGACTGCACGTTCACCTTGGCAGTCTCAACGGTTCAGCGGCCCCAAGGATGTGGTTAACAAATCGGGAGAAAGCTCGCCAACTCCAGGGCAGTCGCAGGCTTGTGCTAAGTGATCTGTATTCCCTGTGAATCTGCTGTTCCTTAACCCTGTGAAATTAAGAACACTTCCTGAAACTCGCCCCCAGACCTCTCACATAATACAAAATTCAAAAAGCACCATGCATCAGTGTCCCTGTGTAATATAAGAGGGAAAACCGGCGAGAACACAGCCAGGAATTTCTTCCCCAAACATTGTTGGAAAATTCATGCGACTATCTTCACTAAATATACAGTTAGTCCCTCTTGTGCCACAATATGCCAAATAAGATGGCTGGATGGATTAATTTATGTTTTTTTCCTTCTCATCTCTCAATTTTGGAGGCTTTTCTCCACAGTAGGAATTTCACAAGGGTACACCCAAGTTTTGTCAAAGTGTTTTGTAGATATAATTTACCAGATACCACCTGCTGTAAGACAGTTAACAGTAAAAAGAACAAGGCTCTCCGAGTATCGAGGAAAGTAAAGATTGGCAGGTGAAAGTGAGGCTTACAGGCTGACCTACACACAAGACCTCTTCATCCGTGACTCATAATCACTACTCTGGGGAGTCACATGGTCTGCTAAAAGGCAGCCAAAGCCATTATGGGGGTGCTTAAAACTCCACTTAAAGATCACTTTATAGCCTATTACTTTAACTGTGGTTAGGTATTTACATGACACCTCCAGCAGCTTTTTGGTTTGGTAATACATTTGCTTGTGGGTAGAGCATCTTATGTGACTTTCTAGTGTGACAAAAGTAGTCAACATCGAGGCAACAGCTATATAAAGGTTTAGTATATTTCTGCTCATCTGCTCAAGATCCAGACATATTTTTTTAAAGGTAAGATCATAAAAGGCCAAATATTTACAAATGTGTTGGACATATGTATTAAAAATAAAATTGTATATATTAGGCATGGGCGGTATCAAGGTAGTATTTTACACCAGGGCATTAATAATGCCAATGGTAGGATTTTCAGTACTGTCAAAAAGCTGTGTAAAAACGCAGATGCTTCTCTCAACTGATTTTGACTTTTGATGCTGTATTGAGGTGGATGGGGATAACATTACAGGACTAGTAAAGTAAAAAAAAAAAACACTGCTGTTTTTAAAGAGCCGTATACCAAAGATTGGAATTCTACAGATTTCTTAATTTCTTGAAGGACATTTGAATGGTGGCATGAAATGCTGCTGCAGTTACACTGTGTATTACATGACCAGGGCCTGGTCCCCCAGCAGGGTAAGCTTGGATCAGTGGAGACAGCCCCTACCCTGGGGTCAGCCGCGACCGCGCGACCACACCACTCTAACGTGGAGCCGGGGCGATGGTGTGTAAATAAAGGGAGAGAATTGCGAATCTTGTCATGGCTGCAGCAGGCGGAGCAGCTCAAGCAAAGATGCCTGCAAACCTGACTGGGAGGCAGTTTGTGGCTCTGTGTGGAGGTGGCTGGCTGGCCGGCTGGGGAGGAGAATGACTACCATCACTACATCCCTCTCACAGCCTCCCTCCGGCCTGACAGCTCAGGAGCAATTCACCCGGCTGCTCACTGCTGACATATGACTTAATCAACCACATGTGCACTAATGAATGGCCATATGAAAACAATTAAAGCTATCAGAGTGGCCATGGCAGGTATTCAGCTGTTAACAATTCAAGTTTTTTTATTCCTCAGCTGCTTAATCATATCTGAGAAAGTATGATTACATATGCATACAGTAGTTGACTCTGGTCACTGACAACTTCCAATTATAACTTTCATTTTTCCGCTGCCACTTTGAATGTATGGTAGATAATAACACAAAATAAAAGGCCATTATCAGGCATTTTCTGACAATTAAGCTACAGAGGGATCAAAATTATTATTTTACTTCAATATTTCAGTATCCTGCTCTGTGTGAACCCCATGCATTGTGCAAATGTCTCCTCAACAAAGGATTACAATCAATTAAACATTTATGGAAATGGCATCGCTTCCTGTAACGCCGGGCTATTTCCCCTGACATTTTGCACCTATTATATTTTCAGACATTTGATGATGTTCCTGACTCATTCTTGGACGTTTTGATAAACATTGACATGAACAAGACTGTGACAAGGAAACCAGGTGCATGTCTCTATTTGAGACAATTTCTTGTGTTTTCCATTAGTTGGCGGATTACATTGAGCCAATCCTCAAGTTTGTCAGAATCTGTATGAAATGTTATTAACTAACAAATCACAGGCTAATCACAGAATAATTACAATAATTACCTATTTAAGTTTCTTTAGAACGGAAAGCATTGATTGTAATTTTTAGTTGAACTTTTTATTGGCCAAAGAAGCTCACGGTGTGTCGAAAGTTTCTTTTTATCCGAGATAAGCAACTTATTTTTATGTGAGAATATTGAACATTATCTATTGCTGTAAAATGTTTAAGTGATAACTAGTTTTCTTAGATTTCCATTCTTTTCAACCTGCAGTTTGAAATATGCAAACAGAGAAAACAAGAAATGTGAATTTCCGTTGGGAAAGTGCCCATGGGTGGAACTGGCAGACACCTTTACGACTGAGAAGATTCATATCCTCTGTTTATCATTCATATCTGTGTTTATGCATAATACCATTTCACATTATATGACTCAGTTTAATCAGCAGGATTTACGTGAAGCAGACTCCTTTTCTGACAGAGTTTGTCTAATATGAGTGAGGCCATGGGGAGAGGTTGTCAATGTTTGCCAGTGGGTTTGCTCATGAATGAGACTGTGATGAACATCTCACCTCTCTATATGCAGCTTATTTTAATTCACCGTAAAAAGTAACTCACTTGCCACTCGAAGCTTTGAAATATTTTCACAAAAAATCATTAATTTTGACACATTAATCATGCAATTACAGTAAAGCTTCCAATCTATAAATTAAATTAACAGTATATTATCTTTTGCCTGTGATCTACAGTAGCAGTAGTTGTATCCCATCTTAAAGGGGGCCAGCAAACAGGATGTATTCATTCCACATCTACCTCAGTAATGCATTATTTCAAGAGTAAACCTTGAAGTCCTGCTCGCCTTAATGTATCTGTACATTGACAAAGGGTATATAATTCATGCTGTTATTCAGAAAAATAAGAGTTTGGATAAACAGCATGGTTCATTCCATCGTAATTCTTTATTCAACTGGCATATCATGGAAATTTCAACAGTCATAGCAGATTAACCTTGTGTGTTATTTCTATGGGCCCCTCTTTGATACATTTACATGCATCCTGATCAGAACTCTGTTTGGTGAATTATTTCATTTCCATTCTTTTATCACCAGTTTGACCTTCCTCTTGCAAAATAATCACAACTGCAATGTTGGAATATTTAGTCATAGTAATTATATATATAATGAATTGAGGTTGGAATATTCTCAGTGGACCATGTACAGAGGGCATGTCCCTGTAACACACTGTATGGTGAAAGCTTTATATCCAGTGTTTGAGATGAATCACAACTGGAAGGTCATATAAGGTAACATGAAATGAGGGAAATAGGTATTTTAGACCCCCACTGTAATGTAATGCGAAATATTTGTTATAGTGTGAAAATGTCACAACTTCATCCTGCTGAAGCTCACAAGTTAATAGGAACATCCACCTTAAAGTAGAATGAATATATATTTTATAGATTCATAAATGGATTAGGTAATAGTAACAACTAATAATTGTAAACAAATACTAGATTAGATATAACATTGTACATGTATTCGTGCTGTCCTAAATAAAATGTTTTGGGATTTGAAGCTCAATGAGAATAATCTATAAATATTTTTCAAAGTGCCTAGTATCCACCCCCATCACATTATACTATATTTTGTTTGTTGGTGTTTGTTGGTAAGCAGATTTAGTTAGTTAGTTGTTCCCCCCGTTTACAGTTCATTTGTTAAGCTATGCTACCTATATCTACCAAACTGACATGAGGCATCTCTCATTTTAACTTGCAATCAGAGAGCAAATAAGTGTGTTTCTCAAATGCTAAACTTTTTGTTCAAGTTTAGGATGGAGTTTCTTTGAATTGAATTATTAAATGCTTTTCTATGGAGAAAGTTTTACAGCCATATGTCATAAAAAATATTAAAATTCCACTAGATAAACTAAAAAAATGCATGATCTCCAACCATAAGACTACAAAACTACACAGAACAACCACCATCATGCAGTAAATGTTTGTTCTATAAAAAGGTGCCATGTTTGAATGAAATGCACTCGCTCCACTCAATGAGCTTTGAATACGGTTTGATATACAGTTTGGCCATTTCAGTTCTGCTGTGATTTCCTGTCTGTATCCCTGACAGTAACAAGTAGTACCTCTTTCCATGACATGGTTTGTCCTCTAAAGCAGAGTTGCTGACATTGTTGAGGGATGAGTGAACACATACCAGAGCAGCGCTTGTGATAGTGCTTCACATTGGACTCTATTCACATCACTTTAAAAAATTAGTAATGGTATCCCCAGGTGTATTGCACAATATACAACTGTGTGATTACAATATCCATATGCACTGTGGGAGCCACGGTATGTAGAGGAAGATAGGAATCCTCCATACAAATATGAATATCAACAGTGTTTCCCTATTCCATATATAATCAGTCAGCCCACTGCAGCAAGAGATATCAGCCGAGCTTTCCATTTGCTGATAGTGGCATGCAGCGGCATTAAGAAATCACCCTGAATGTGCCGGGATAGATAACTGAACATGTTGGGTGTCTACAGGAGATATATTTACACAAAACAGGGAGCAGACAGGGTAGATCTAATTGACTAGGTAGCAGTTTGCCGAGGTTGGTACGGCAGGTCTCAGAGTCGAGTGGATGAGGGGCTTACAGAGAGGCCGTCAGAGAGCAAAAGATTAGTGCTGACGTCTCTGCCACATCAATTACAACCCGCTGCTTGGCTGGGGAGAAATCCCCACCACTGTCTCTTCAAGGCCACCAAGCACAAACTGGGTGTGTCAGAGGTCATCCAGGGGAGGAAGCACAAGGCCTCTGCCCTCCCGGTGGGAGTCACTCCTGTGGGCTGGTGGTTCAGAGTCCCCTGTGGAGGGAGGTGCCACAAAGAGTTTCACAGCAAACACCGGACCCGTCATTCAACAGAGCCACATGGTCCTGCACAGTAGGAGGGGAGTGTCAAAGATGAAGAATATAGCACAGACTGCTATTATTCATTCTCTGGGTATTTAATGTAGCTGCATAGATGTGTAACAGTGTTCTTATACCATGTTAGTTTGCTTCTGGAGCATAAATCAGCATTATGTTTCCTTCATTTAATAGTTCAAAGAAATGCTGGACAAGTCTGATTTGTTCTTAGTCCAAAATAATTGCTTAGATTGTACATGCTGTGTATGGTTGTCAAAATTAGTGAAAAGACAATAAAGATCAGAAGCTCAATGTGCTTTTAAAGTTACATTCATGGTGCAGATTATTTAGATTAAGGCAAACAGATTTTTCATTTTTTTCCAAAACATACCCATCAACACAATGCAAATATCATAGAAAGTCCTCCATCGTTGGTAGGCCATACAATTGTATGTGACACGTTTAATCTACACTGCTGTTAAACCCAAACAACCTCTAATTCCAAACACTGCTGACTCCAAAACATATCAGACTCTCGGCTAAAACGAACACAATGTCTTAGTGTGCTGGCCACCGGGCCAGAACTGCATGAGGCCATCACACAGAGTTAGCCTGCCCACTCTGTCTGCCTGTTGTTGCTAGACCAGTCAGAACCCCCACCCCAATACATCCAGATCTGCATCCCTGTCAGCGGGGGGCTGACACCAGACATTAGCCAGTGGGGCCTCTGATAGCACCAACACCTTCACCCTTTGACTGAACCCCTGCCATGGACCTCCACAAAGAGGCTCGGGTGGCCAAATTTTTTTACACACCGATAAACTCTGTTTATCAAAATCAGCGTTATTTCAGCTGCAGTGTCAAAAGGGGACAGTTTCTACAATGATAAATTCCACTATTTAAAAATGTTTACCTTTTCATAATTTTACCATCACTCTGATATTGAATGTACTGGTTTGCAACTACTTTATTTTATAATGTAATCCGTCTTAAAGTTAAGGGAAGATGAACTAATTCTGTTATGTGCAAATGCTGCCAAGCAGCCAGTTATATAATTAAGCATAGAGGGAAATGTAGTGATGAAGCACTAAGAAGAACAGCCTTTAGTTGCCTAAACAACTATAAAACAGGACTTCAGAGACTCAGAGAATGGGATCATAATCCCATTAACTTTAATTAAATTTATGTGATGCTCACCTTTCTTCTGTGACAACAAATTAATGATAAGCCAAAGAGAATTAAAACAGTGGTAAGTGAAACCCTTTTCTTCCCCCCAAGGCTCTCTACTGGGTCCCAGCCTCACCTAAAAGCTCATGAGAATTTAGATCAAACCCCTCCTGCGTAGAGCTGAGTGAGACCAGCCATAAATTGCTAATAGACTAAATGAAACGAGGTAGGAGGCTCCTGCTCTGCAGCAATTACCCCTTAGATGTAGTCATTCATATCCCTGCATGTCTCGTTTCATCAGGGCAGCACCGGCATTTTGTCAGGCTGTCTTTGTTGCACAGCTCTGGGTTGGTTTGAGGACTGACCATGGTACCCATATGCAGGGGAGCATTTGAAACAACAAAGTGCCGTTTGACTGGCTGGCCGCTCACAAGAATGGCACCTCTTCCTGCCTTTCATGTAGCATGGGTTTGTATAATCAATTATTAATCAAAGTAGCGTTTTGAAACTCAAACTCAAAGACACGTCTGACACACTTAAGTATCTCCCTGTGTTTTTTATTTGCTTGGGCGCCTTTTTATGGCTTTATTTATTATGCTTTTACTACAGTTTGTGTGTCTGATGAGCTGCTATTGAGGTACATCTTCATGCAGTGGTGGCTTCATTTTTTTGCTGTGTGTTATACTAGACAAAGGACACACATTATAACCATTAATTACTAGATTACTAGGATTTAAATGAATCAGTATAGTACATCCCATCAGATTATAGAATTCAAAATAAAGGGTTGCTCTGTTTATTAGTTTGGCTCCATCTGCGGTATACCGTACAATGCTGCATTTAGGTGACAATTTAGACGGACATATGAACTCCCGCAAATTAAAGTTAAACATTTAGTCACTTTAGTTTCTATTTCAGCTATTAAGTACCATTATTGCAATTTTACTTTCAGCATGTGCAAAAGTTCTGTGTTTTATAACAATTTAACTCCACTTAACAGCAACTGAGTAAATATAAAGTAATGTCTGCTGCTATACTATACAAATGGAGAGAGTTGCATATACAATATGGGCAACTACACAAAGTTTTTGGTAAGAAAAGGAATAGTTTAGTACTTCTTTATCACCCCTATGCTATCTTAGTCATCTAAAGCTCTACACTTGTTGTATCATTCACTTTACCGTGGGATATCTCTGAATAAAGACCTATGAATAAATATTGTGCCACTTGGAACTCAATTCAACCATTTGATAAAAAATTCATCCATTGTTTGGGAAATTCCAACTCTTCTGTGCACCTTTTATTGTTAGACAAATTGAAGTGTGCACTGCGAGGGAGGCCAGCGGTAAACACAGAGAATCTATTTAGCCATCCCATTCCAGGGCCGAGAGGAGAGCTGGGCCCTTCAAAGGCAGAGGCAACAATGTGAGTGACATTGGGTCATCCTGCCTCCTCACAGTCACCTGGCTGATAGAATTGTTCTGGGGGGAGATAGGAGGGACCTGTGAAGCACAGCTTTTTTGTCATTGCCATATCTTGTGATTGATGGCTCCATGGCCGCAGTGAATCTGCCCTTTTTAAATAATTTATGTTGCCCATCGCCATGGACAAGTAGCTTATAACCGGGTTGTTATTTTTCCATTGACTGGAGAGATCAATACTTTAAAGACATGACATAGCCACTAATGAACTACTTAAATGGCTCTCTGGAGTGCAAAACAATTGCAGTGTTTACTCAAAGCAAAGAGTGACAACAGTTTTATTACATTGTAAAGTTCTACACTATAAACAAAAAAAAAGGTGCAGGCCAGACTTGGGGGTCCATTTCCTTTGAATTCAAACTGCAAAACTGCATACTAAATAAAAACAACGGCTCCTCAACTATGACATTCTCAATCATTTTTTACAAAACATTACAACATTTAAAATTGTGTATAGTATCCTCATGCAGCGGTTTTTATATTTAATGAAAACCGATGCACAATGGTTCAAATCTTACCAAAATATGACCATTCTGTTTAACAATGAGAACAATTTATTTATGTTGTGAGATGGAACTAGTAGGTTAGGTTTAGGCAACAACACTACTTAGTTCAATTTAGTAGAAAAGATATTGTTTTGAATAAACGCACGTAACTAGACGTAGCTAAATAGGTAACATCAAATGTGACGTAGCTTCGTACATTACAACTTTCATTGGAACTTAAAATTTCAACATTGAAAATTGGTTTCAAAAAGGATGTTAACACCAGCTTTCTTGGTCAAAGTCCTGTGTTTTTTTACCCATCCACCCTTAACTACTCCCTTTGCGGACTTTCTCACCGTTATACTACATCACCTGACATCCTCATTTGTCCCCGTCATAATCACTAAGGCTATCAGAGGCCAATATCCAACAACAAACATCAATATGGGTCGTAATAAGGTGCACCACCTAGCTCACAATTACATGGGTTATATATGAATTATAGTGCATTACTTTCTGTAGGTTTAAGTATGAACAGTGAATGAGAACAGCCTGAAATGTGATAGGAATCCTCATCATGAGGACGTGAAGGAGACTGTAAATGTGTTCCCTAATAAACTGATAACTCAGTCTTTAATCCAATAAATACGCACTGTAATTCCCTAAAATAGTCCAGTAGAGTTATGTGTTGTAAATCAAGAGGCCCTTGTTCCTTCTCCCTCTTACAAAGTGACAAATTAGCTGAACAATAGTGTTTGAATTCTTATTAAAGTTGATTAATTCATATCATTAGTTGATCGCACAACAGCTCATAAAATATACTAAATTAATTTCTTTACTGTGATTAATACATGAAACACTTGAATTAACATCAATAAATCAATTTGTGAATCAATTACATTATCATGTTTAAATACAGAGCTAATAGTGTACATTAACTATCGGTGTAGAAGTGATCATATATCATTTAGCATTCCAAAGAGGAAGAGCAGAGAAGCATCCTTAAATGATCAATGATGAAAGAGATCCAACTCTGACCTTAATAGGTCCCAATACATTTTGCATGACATTGTTATGGTAAAACCAGGGTACGTTATCTAACACTGTAATTCCATGCAAGCCATGCTTCCTTTAATCTCAGATTTATTATATAGGAGTGATTGCACTGTTCCTATCAAATAAGATACAATTAACTGCTGAAGCATAGAAGTGATGTGAAAAGACTTGTGTGAAATGCAAATAGTCCAAGTATGGCAGGACTTCATCCAAATAATTACTGAATTTGCATTGTAAGATGGATCAAAGCCCATTTCCAAATTTACACAAACATAGATTTCCCACATTATACTGTAAGTTGGTCTTGTGTTTTTTCATATATGTTAAGTATACTGTAGGTGAAGTGAAGACACTTAAGACAAGACATTTCATCCAATTTAGCACTTGGAAACTGCCTTGTTTAAGTGACTGCCTGCTGCAGCATGAACATGCCTGCTACGAAAAGCATGTCAAGGCTTCTTTGTGGTTGCACTGCAGAGAGCTACAGACATCGCTGCTCCTTTACAGAGCTGCTGCAGATGTGAGAGGTCCTCTCAACCAGGTGTTGTGTGGATCAGTCAACAGAGTTAACGTGTCACACTTTGTGGAGAATTACACCTCTACCACAGTGAGCTTTGGGTCTATATGGTCTCGCTAATAAACCTGGACCTTGTAATGGCTGTCTGATCACTCAAACGTAGGAGCAGCAGCAACGGGAGGACAAGGAAATGTCATCTAACACGGATAGAAAATGTACTTCCACCTTTGTTTAAGGTTCATGTGGGCTGAGTTTGATTGCTCTCTGTGTTTGTGCCAGAGATTGGCCTGTTACATGTTATATGGGCACAAGACTAGACTGTTTTTTTAACAATTCAGCATGCTGAGGGACCTGGTTTTCCAATATAGAGTTTATGAATGGCACCTTAAGGAGCAGTACTGTTCCTGAGCTGCACAGAAGAACAGTGCATGGAGATGTATAGAAGTGATCATAATGACTCAAAAGCACTTGACTGCAAGCACGTTAAAGTCCATTGTTCTTATGCAAAACATACAGACAAGAGTGAATTGTGCATTTGTTGCAGAGTATTTTTTAATCACAGATCAGGTCGTGAATATTTATGCCACGAGGACAGTGTATTTGGGATCGAGTAAACTTCAATACCCATGTTAATTATAAATAGGAACATGTCAGCTAGTACAATAATGTGTGGCAGCAGTGAAGACTATGGCATATATCCATCCATATATCCACAGCCACCATAATTGCTTTGTGGATTACCGTTCTAAAGCACTGAGGTTGGCATTTTGGAAGCCATCATCTTGGCTTTTTGGAGCCGGACATGACCATATTTGAAGAGGATAGCTATCTTGGTTAATAAGGTGCAATATTGGATACAGCCCACTCTATTAAGGGGCTTTTAGTACAACCCAGCCATGAATACGTTTTTAGGTGAGCAAAATGTTAGAATTGACTTTCATGGACTGAAAACATACGGTGAAAGGGTCAAAGTTCTAAGTCAAAAACACAGACAGTTAAAAATGAACCTCATGCTGTATTGAAGAAGGCTTGAAACTATTTATTAGCCATAATTTAATTAGGAAAATGTTTACTGAGCGAATAAATCAAGGTCAATTTCCCATAGACTACAATACAATCCAACTTCTTTTTGCAACCAGTGGAGTCGCCCCCTGCTGGCCATGAGAAAGAATGCAGGTTTAAGGGACTTAAATTAAATTGGCTTAATTTGTCAGACCTGGAGGTTGACACTTGAATATTTGAGGCTTTAGCTACACAGACAATACTTGCTATCAGAATCAATATAATGTTGGCCTTTTCATAGGATTTGTTGATAATAAGAAAATGATTGAATATCATCAGATTTAACCTTTAAATACCCTCATGGTTAGTCTGTGGTTAGGACATATCTTTTGTGGCATAATATCATGTACTTGTCACCTAAAACTGACATAGGAACACCATGATGACATATGATCAATAACGTAACAGTATTATTTGCATACTACATGGAAAGCTTTCATGTGTCGACTCATTTTAATTTTAGGCATTGATGTGACTTACTGTTCCTTTTTGTTAAAGTGTACACTTAAAATAATCTCATAATGTGCATCTTAAAATCTCAAGGGCCAATTCAAATACCACTTAATGAAAGGACTGTCTTTGTTACTGATGTATCTGCTTCTATCTTCTTCCGTAGCTGCGACCGTTGACTCAACTGATGCATCTCTTTATATCATAAAAGACATACTTATGAATGCATAACCGAATCCAAATGCTTACCAACTTGAAACAATCCATTATTATAGAATGGATCAAATTAATTCCTTCTCTTGCATCAAGAATTGCTTGATGCCTCAAGATAATTTGCCATGTAATTCTTTTCACCTACACAGATTCACTGACATACAGTACATGCTTCTTTTTTTTTTAACCCTGATAACGACCGTTAATTCATCAAGAGTAAATAAAATGTTTAGTTGAGAAGGGACATTAATTATCACATTCATCTGCTTGCTGCTTCCAAACTGGGCTATAATGAAATGTGCTGTAATAGAGATTGCTCTTGGGGAGGCAAGCCGTTTATGAATCGCTAGAGGTGCAGCAGCTGCCTTCCCCCTTGAGAGATAGAAATTTATGCCGTATACCCCGCTGATTGTTGAGAAGGTAAAGAACCAATAGCAGCATGTTCAGAGGTTTAATTTAAAGTGTGTTTCTCACTAGGCTGCTCACAACACTTAATTAAACTCTGCTGTTTTGGCAATGACAAATGCTGTGGTGCAGGAGGAAGCTGGGCTGCTGTGACTGAGAGGCTTTTGTAATTTCTTTCATGTGCAGCGATGGCCAGATCCAGGTCAGAAACTGTAGAATTAAAGAACTAAACAAGATTTAGACATGGGGAATGAGAGGGCAAGGGGGTGGGCGGTTACAGTCATTTCTTTCTTAGGAATACATCCATTTTCCCTCTTTTTTTGTGTCCTCTTTCTCATTTTTGGAAAGTTTTGTCATAGATTTATGAGGGTTGAGCTCCTTTGCCTGGTTTTCTGCGCTCATTGCCTTTCACACTGATGTTTCCTAGGGCATGTGTCTGCTTGATGGAGACTTCAACATTTTACTGAAAGGTATGATGAATAAAATGAATAGTAGGTTCCTGCACTGCATATTGTTCCTATTATTTCATAACCGCCTGATCTCTCTATTAGGTCTCTTAGCATGACTCTTGATTTGCCAAACCACATTTTCACCAAAGGGAGCAATGAGTTTAAAATAAGCAAGTAAGTGTGAAATTTAACTTCAGAGGTCTAGCACGCAAAAACATCAAACTGAAAAGCAGTCAACAAACTGACAGGGAGTGACTAATAGCTTTCTTTCTGGGTAGAAATCCAATTCATGCCAAACAAAAACCTTATTTTGTTTCTGTAATGGTATGACTGTATTACTGTGCATTTCATGAGATCCATTTAAAAGGTGGAGCCAGTCTAGCACATAGCCACTGCAAAGCCCTGCCTGCTGCTGTGTTATGAAGTCGCACAACTCTGGCTACACTACCAGGAAATAACCACAAAGATGCCTGCAAGGCACAAACAGGAGCTGGAGCATTTCATTCAATAATGTAATCCATAGTTTTAAGTAAAAGACCACAATTCTTATGTTCTTTTTTATGACTTGAGTGAATGGTACCACACATTATTTTTTCTGTCACATGCCAATCTTTGTGCACAGAGTTTATCACAGCTGTATAAATAAGTAGTGGCTTTACTGGCTGTGTAGCAGAGAAAATACAAAGTTACTATGCTCTGTTTGGAAAGGTGTTTCCCACAATACAACACAATATTTTTTCTCGATAAAATATAACCTAGTCATTACCTAATAAATACACCTTATGTTAAACTATCATATAGGGAGGCACGATGTATATGGGGCTGATAAATGATCGTCTGATGATAAAAAAAAACATATTATGTATTATTCCAGCGTTGAAATCATAGCTGATGTCAAAGTATTTAATCTTTATTCTTAGGGAAAATGCTCGATAAACACCAAAGTCTGTATTGAAATTTTGTGTGTGTGTCTTACTAGAAAAAATAAATTAACATTTGAAGAGTCAGTTCTGTTTTTTGTCTTTGTTGTGTTAACAATAGTGATGTCAGTTAGATTTGGTTAGGTTAGAACTATGGAACATTAAATGATCCATCTTTGCCCAATACGTCTTTACCTTACAATCAGGTTTGCATAAACTGCAGGTTATGAATTTCTTTTTAAAATAAAAATGTGAAATGATTGGTGTTCTAAATTGGTATCTGCCATGAGAAGCAGGTAATTATTACTGAATAAAATCCATATATAGTGAATCCCTACTTTCATAAACTACACATCAATAAATCTGGATCTTATTAACAAGTCTGCTTCCTATGATATGATTGTGCTATTTATAACTTCATTAATGGAGACACAGTTGGTCATTTCCACTGCTATATTGTAACTGAATTTTAAAATGAAGTAATATACATGAAGAGACAATTATAACTGTCTTAATTATCATGTGAAAAAAAAATACACGTACCAGTACATTTTTAATTTTAATAATTCCACTAAAGGTAGAAAATGTTTGGGCAAATCCGGAAAATAAAACAATAAAAACAGAAGCATATGCATATAGTGAAAACATAGTATTTACCATGTCTTATATAGGGGATGCAAACAGCTCCATATGTATTTTGGTGTTCTGTAAATGCCAGGGAGACACAGCAGCATCCGTTGGAGTTAACGGTGCAGCACTTTTGTGTTCAGTAGCACAAATCATTAATCATGAGGCCGGCCATATTCTTGTAGTGCCTGTGCTTTCATTACTGGGCCTAATTAAACAGTTCTGTGAACTGGAATCTCAGATTCCTCTGTTACAGATTATCATTAATTATGGTGAAAGTGCTCAGAGATGTTGGACTCAATTATATTCTGCTCAACCCTGGCAGCGGGGTGATTCATTGTTCTGAGCACTCCACAGCCGTACTGTCTCTGCTTATCACCAACCTCCACTTTTGTAAATTGGGCTCTGCCAGCCAACAAACTAAGAATTATGTGCTGCTTTTTTCATTACAAACATGTTGGAGGAGCACAGACCAATTAAGGGTGGGATATTTTGTGTGGAGTGATGAGGCAGGCATTGGTGCAGGGAGATGGGGGGTGGATGGGGGGTACTATGGGAATGAGCTCACCATGCTGAAGTTGTGGCTTTATTACCATGTGTGGTACAGCCCTCCACCAGGTCTATTGACTGATTATGCTCAGCATATTTCCTCAATATCTCAAAGCTCTCAGCACTAACGGTAAAATTAGACTTTGGACTGAACATTATATTGATATTTCTGTATATACACACAGATTTCCATTGTCCTGGAGGAGGGTTTAAATGTAGATTTCCATTACACTGGCAGCTGTGAGTGCATATGGCTTGGAGGAAAGCGTTAACTTTTCATAATATTTGTGTATGACATGCAACTTTTTATGCAGCTGAACAATGTCAATATTACTTCTATGGTATTATGTAGGGTATTTGGGGGTCTGTGATGGGAACAGTGTGTGAATGAGATTATTGGCCACCTCTTTTTAGGGTCAGAGAATCGAGAGGAAAATCGGAATCAAAGAGAAGCTGGAGTTCCAATGGTTAGCTTAGGCCTTAGCGGTTTGCACAATTTCATATGCCACAGTAGGTAGTGATTTTAATATATATGAAAATCAGCCGGAGCTGTGTGCATGTGTCTCTTATAATATCACCGGTGGGAGATTTTCACATGCCTTACAAAGCAGGGACTGTTTTCGTTTCCCTCACTACAGTGTTGTCTCTGTGCGGCTCACAATAAGATATCTGTCTCAGCTCCATCGCTCTTAAGAATTAAGGGAATAATGCAGGTTGCAGTAAAAGGGATACATGCGAGAGGAAAACAAAGCAAAATCTGAGATGTCAAAATGTAATTTGATAGTATATTTGTTTATTTCCCTAAACTATGGTTGGTCTAATCCCATAATTCCCCTGGCAGAGGAGCAAGAAATGGGATTGTTCCTTCTCATGACATAGTGGCAGCTCATTGAAAATGTAATACACTACTTCCAAGTCACAGGTCAGCTGGCAATCTGAATTTTAAAAGGACTGTGAATAATATTCTATTTTATTTTGAAAATGAACTTTGTGGCCTCCATCATGAATCCAATATATGTCTTAATCTTCTGGGCTCTTGAAGCCCACAGCTCTGGAAGAAGGCCTTTGACTCCTGAACCTAATAAGGAAATCACTTGTTTTCTCATCCGTCTTCACATTTATATGGGGGTTGACACAAAACAGTCCTTTATTTTAAAAGTAATTGATGAAGCATAAAATATATGTTAAATACTGAGGCTTTTCCTCCCCTTTTTGTGCATACATTAAATCCCTGTTGTGCAAAATGTCTCACACACCAGTTAAACAAATACACAAACAAAAACAATATTATTATGATAATGATTTTTTTATTTACAATTATAATCATTATAATATTAATACTACTAATAAAATAATATTTTTTGTATTATTTCTATGTATTTGTGGTGAGTGTGCACAGTGTGTTCTTAAGAAAGATTAACATCTGAGCATCTATTGTTATTCTGAACTGAACATGGCTGACAGTGGCAGTGAATTTAAGCGTTAATTACGCACTAACCTTTTCAGAATGGATATTTAGACACGCTGTGTCCTGCGACTCTGAATGTTCAGGAAATGAAAACATCCAACGACCAATCAGTATCTACTCACATTAGCATAGTCTTTTAAAGCCCAATGCCCCAAAACATGCCACGGAAATCCTCTCCTATTTATCTTAAAATAGCCACTTAACTTTGACTGACACTAATTCTTACTACATGGAACTGTAGAAACCCCTTCATTTCCCCCTTCTGTCTCTGTCAGAAAATTACAAAAGACAGAGTTTGTGATGTCCCCAGTGTGCAAATCCCTTTATTCTGTCAGATTACAGCATTTGATATGACGTAGTGCGGCATTCTGGTCTCACATGCCTGCCAGAGAGAAGAGACCTGTCAGCAGCAGAGGAGAGCAGTGCAGATCATCACTCTGACTGATCCACAGGCCCAGAGACTGTCATCTCCTCCGACTGTACAAGTCAACACAAATAAAAGTGAGGAAGCAAAAGCCATAATGGCTGGGAGAGATCCAGGCTCATTGTGGCCATTACTTTTATTCAAACCTTACAGATGACATGATGTGAAAAATGAGCCTGTGTCTAGTCGGGTGCCCATTAGTGAGTGAGCACATTATCTCCCCTTTTTCACATTGAATCTCCTCCCTGCATGCAGTGGCAGATGCTCCAGAGGAGTCACTCACTTTTATGGGCTTTTGACTGCCGTACTCTTTTAAATACAGGGGCCTGCACCAGGCAGAGATGACGTATGGCTGTCAGCGCTCTTTACCTCACTGACATATGCCTTCAGTGGATCCCCCCTTAAACCTTCTGTCTAAAACTAAGGGGGACAGCTAACCTCTTCCCTCACAGAGCAGACAAGCATGCATCAAATTGATTATTACAGCAAAGGGGGTGATTTCTAAAAAATCTCTATTACCAGACAATTATAGTGTAATTTACTTAAGTACAGTCTAAAGGCAATCATGAAATACAATTCCCCAAAGCCCTGAAGAGTGATACCACACTGGGAAACTTCAAACTTTGCTACTACTGAATTTATTATGAGGACTTTTGGGACAATAATTGAAGATTTGATTGCTAAAAATTAGGAAAAAGCAAACTAAGGCCGCGTTTAACATGAACATGCATGTTGGTTGATCTGACCAGGAAGTAGACTGCTCCAAGTACACCAGTTCACACCTGGCATTATAATGCATCTCCACATGCACTTTGAGTGACCACTTCGTAAACATATATTATATATATTTAGATATGTTGCTATAGCTTATAAAGAAATTATATTTATACCAACAGAGATACAGCTGGCCCATTTTATTTTCCCATGGATAGACATCTTATGACCCGCCCTTCTCTGCCTCTGATTGGTTTGGGTTGGTTAGAGACCCTGCAGATCTAAATGGGACATCAGTTGAGTAGGCGGCCCTTCAATGTGGACCAGAGCACATTTGCATACACACTGCAAAAAGAATATGGCTATAAGCAACCCAGAGTGAGCGATTGGATTTCAGTGCATCCTCAATGCATCTTGGGTGCATTAAGATGGATTTTAATGGCATGTCAGAGGACGGCCTGAGTCCACATACTAAAATAGAATACAGAACATTTTGAAGTTTTGATGTTAACAAACATCAAGTCCAATGCCCTTTTTTCTTCACACCTCTAACAGTTGTTAAAACACCTCCCCCAGCTGATGAAGGAAAATCAATTACTTTGCCAAATCCCTGTGTTCCTGTCACATTGTTGTGGCTGAAACTGACATGACAAACTAGTGCTTCCTTTGTGCTTCATCTGTCCATCTACGCTGTAACATACTCATCCTTAAAGAAGAGACAAAATGACTAATATCTAATAAATTAAGTTAGAATTTTACAGCTACTTTAGCTTAAGTTTATGATCACTTTCTCAAATAATGATTACTGAATGAAACCTCCATTTAGTCCCTTGCCATCAACATATTGGTGATATTTTAATGGTTGCTGGGACTAAGTAGGCTAAGTGGAAACACATAGAATAAGAAATTATCTGAAAGATTAGATTGAAACATGTATCTAAAGCCTTTTCTTCATTCCTAGTGTCCACAAATGCTCCAGTGTACCACCAATATTCAACAGTACGGCAACCCCCCAGGAAGGTTGAGCCGATTTGAAAATAACATATTTTACTCTACAATGGGAAATAAATCTAGATGCAGTAATACAGAGCAAAGCTCAGAGGTTGTGGTCAGTGACAGGGAGTCCTGGCTTCTCTCAGGCATGAGTATGAACCAGAGCCGCTTGGTTCAATCTAATCTCTGACAAGAAACAACAAGCCTTTGGGACACCCCCGCGGTCCACCTCTACGCAGCACAACATCATAAGCAGCTCAACGCAGGGGGTTAGATCTACTGTAGCTGTCAGGGGAGAAATATGTTTCCATTTTACAACTTCAGTGGCAGAGAAGACCAAACAAATGCTCTTCTATTTCCCTCACTATTGCTCACTCGTTTGAATCTCTCTCCTGTCTCGTCTGCTCCTGTCAGTTTTCCCTCAGTACACACACTCAAGAGGTTCCCTGGTGACTGCGTCCCATTACTACCCTGAGACTGCTGCACAACAAAGCTGCACCGCCAAAGTCCCCAGCGATTCCACTCAAATTCCCACTTTGCCAAATGAAGCAGTGTGCAGGGCAGACCGGATTTGGTAACCAGCACAATTCTGACTCAACCTCATCACTTTTGTGATTTAAAACTTCAAGATGTAAAAGAGAGAGGAGTACAACTGGAAGGTCTGGCTCTATATATCAGATCATCATACGTACAAAGAATTTCAGCAGCCAGGTTAAACACTGGTGCCAGACCTGACATAAAGACACTGGTTCAACAAGAAATCCTACTATTATATCATTCTGATTAAAAAGTCACCATACCAGCTAACTTTCATTTCGGCAGTAATTCCACAATGTTCTTGCTGAGCAACGCTTCCAGAAATGCAAAGTCCTTTCTTAAATAAATATATGTCTGAGTTTGACTTTTAGTATTTTTTTTGTCTTTCAGTTCATCACACCTGAATGATATTCACTTATTTACATTCAGATAAGGAAAATATGCACTTTTCCACATATATATTCTGATATGTTAGGCAAAAAGCCAAATACAGTATATATTTGAGGAGTTATCTCAATTACCTAGTTTGTCCACCAGAGAGCAATGAAATATTTATTTTTAAACTGTTAAAAAGGTCATGCTCAGTACATATCTTCTCGTCACATTTCTTTAAAAAAAAAAGGCTAATTTAATCCAAGTTTGTGGATGAAAAACTTAATAAAAATAGAGACTGACATATATATATATATATTTAAACGTTTAAATACAGTAATTAAATAACATTAGGGGGTTAGATTCATTTGTGTTTATTAATGAGGTCAGTCTAACAGTCAGTTTAAGAGTCTTAAGACGTTAAGGTCCTGTGTTTTTAATTTTGGTGGTGGTGTGGCATTTTATTTATACGTGGTAGTATTTCATACCACTAGTGTTGATATCATTGAGGCGACGCTCGGTTATACACAGTAGACTGTAATGGGAAACGCTTGTAAGGAGGGTTTAAAAAAGATACAGTAGATTGTTCACATGGTTCACACATTGCTACAATCTGTCTGCACTGTCAGTGTTTATCCAAATATACCAAGTTACTCTGATTCCACAAGGATCTCAGGCATGATTGTGCTAATCACCTGACACACCTGATTTACCGATTCATTTTCTCCATTCATCTTGAGCAAATGTAGCGACAGCTTGCAATCTGTTTGTTTTGAGTTGTCAAAAAGGAACCAAAGGCATGTATCAACATGGAATAAATGCTACTGCAAGATGTCACCAGCTGCACATGATATGATGAATTACAATCATATGTTAATCAGCCGGAGTTGCAGTAATGGGTTGTTTACACGGCGTTCCATCACAAACCTTCTTGGACTGTTTTTCTCATATACAGACACGGATTCTTGAGCAGACAGGAGTACGCCGACGTCCGCAATACTAATGAAGAGATTTAAGTTTTGTTTTTGTTCTTTTTATTATGTTTGTTTTCCAGCAGCAAAGGAACAACTAAAAACGCATTTATGAAATAAAATGTGTCTTCAATGAAAAATTAACTGAGTTTGTTCATCCGTTTATAATTACTTTGTTTAAATCTGTCTGCCTGTTTTTGTTTTTGTTGCTGTTACACAACCATGTAAGATAACTGCTGCCAAGACTGCCTGACAATATTGGAAACCCAATAATGTTTTCATCCTTCATCACTCACTGTATTCTCCCCAACATGCATGCAAAATCATATAATGTATGTGTGGGTGTGTGTGCGCGTCTGTTGTGAAGGGTTGACCACAGTGCAAACAGCAGTAGGTCCAGCAACAAGGTCAATACTAGCGTAGGTACCTTTTTATTTCCCTAGCCACCCACAGTGTTAGATCCTGCAGTTTGTCCAGCAAACTTACTAATGACTGAAATAGCCTCACTGCTTCACTGTTGTTTTCCTCATCCATAGACGGGTGAATGAGGAGATATGGCAGGTATATACACAGTAATTCATTGACATCGATATTAGAATACATACATGATTTCTCACCCATTATCTCGATAAAAAAGGGATTTAGATAAGGACGTCAATATCCAGGTTTAAAGAGTCGCAGAAACAGAAATTATTGATTTTCTTTCTCTAAAAAGCTACACATTGTGTTGCAATTTTACAGTTGATTAATTTAATAAACTGACTGTTAAGATTTTATATGAGAAAATCCACAACATTTTTCTACTGTAAATTTAAAAACTAATCTTAGAAAATTGCATAAACAAACATCACCAAATAATTATTGCACTAATTGTGGCTAATTAAAATATAACATAGAGATACACAGAGATATTTCGATATATATACAGAGATATTACGACATTTATCCCAATATAACACAAATACAGCTGGGCGATTTCAGAGCTCTCCACAAAACAAACAACAAGCGGACACTTTCATCCTTCCTTCATGTTGTCAGTTAAGCCACAAAAAAGTTTTCAAGTCTGAGGTGACTTCAGGACTTCGAGGACTTCAAATAGCCATATTATCATAGGGATTTATTAAATAAGTGAAACTGCAAACAAGGTAATATTTTCAAGAAATTAGAAAATACAATATAACTCAAGTAATTATCACAGCATATGAAATATATAGAGGGAGACTACTGTGTGTAAATAAATGAGAATGAAGAGTGAATAGAAACATCACAAGCACAGACACACTTATAAACTATGCTACAACTAAATTGCTTCCACACTCCATGGGCTCAATATGCGATTTAAAAGAGCCTGGCGGTGCCAATATTCCTCTGATATGGTGTTTAGTTTTAATAGGAACCCTCAGCTCAAATATGAGCTGACAAACACAGCAAGACAAACACAGTCTCTCTCCGGCAATGAAATATACACTATCAAATAGACCTGTACCTTTTTGAATCCGCCGTGTGGGTGAAACTAAAGCGCAGAACAAACAGCATTCTGATATGGCTTTGAGGGTGATAACAGCGTCTGACAGGGTGGAGAGAGCAGGCTTTGGGCTCCGTGCGAAAACACAACCTGTGATTGACATGATTCCCTGGCCTTAGAGAAGTTTACCTTTTAATAAGAGCTCAGAGAGGCCCTCTCAACAACCTGGTCCAGGCTCTCACCGACAGCAGGCGACGGCTGGGGAGGTGTGCGTGCATGTATTTATGTGCACGTGGGGGGTTGTTTGTGTGCGTGCGTGCACATGTGTGTGTGTATCAGCGCACACGTGTGTCTGTGCCCACTTGTAGCAGATTTCAATCAAGGATTTCAGCCATGCCCAAATATCCCTTCTCTTTTGGGCCAAGTTGTTTGAAGAAAATGAGTGGATTCAGGATCAAGAGCCTTTCTGGAGGAATTTAAGTCTGTTTGAGGATTATGACTTCTTCATCCTGTACAAAGCCTGCAGAGAGAGCTATATGCTAGCCCTTGGAGGCCGGGCTTACCAATGCATTCCAGACGGTGATATAGAAGTGATAAAACCCGGGGAAGACGTCATAGTTTTTGGGACAGATCTTCAAAATAAATAAGGGAGTTGAAAACTTTACAGTTTAACTCTTAAAGAGGAATTCTCTTACAGTGGAAGAATATACATGATACAAAATATTATTGGTGGATGAAATAGATTTGCATTTAGAGGAAAACATGGACTGTCACTGTATAGGAATAATGGAATAATGGAGGTATGACTGTGACATCACCCATTGGTTTTGTAGCATCCAGATTAGCATTTTTGGCAATCGGTATCTTGTTTTTTTTGGCTGTTGTCATCCTGTTTTTTTTGCACCAACACATGCGCAGAACAGATCAGAAGCTGTATCAGATATTGCTAGCATTAGCCAACTATTAGTACAACCGAATACTGAATAATTTTCCAACAACATTTAAGTGACTAAAATATTACAGTTAACTACTAAAATCACACTGTGAAAAGGTCAAATTTCTAAGATGAAAACACCACATGTGCAGTGGTAGCAACCCATCAGTCAAAAGGTAAAGTATATCCCGCTATATCATGATGCTGTATAGAAGATTTGAAACTAGCACTTGAGACCATCCATTTGTTATGAGAATCTTTATTGAGGTAATAAATCCAGTGAGAAGGATAATTAACCTATTGACAATCCGACTTCTTTTGCAACCAGTGGAGTTGCTCTTGCTGGCCTTTAGAAAGAATACATGTTTGAGGCACTTTCAAATTGGCTTTACTCTTCAGGCCTGAAAGTTGCAGCTTGTAGGATACATAAGAAGGTGACAAGGAAAGAAAGTCTTTTTCTCCATCTGCAAACATTTCTCTAGACTTCCAACTCTTGGTTTCTTGTTTCCACAAGGCCATCTTCTCTGAATCTAACAAACTGCTGCAAAAGCCTCACTCGTGAATTATAATTAGCAAACTAACACATCCTCTGCCAGCTCTGATCAACATCTTCAGGTTTCAATCAGACTTTCTGTAGCATCGACAACATGCCTGATCTGGTTCTGAGAGATGTCACCACTGACCACTGGCCTCACTGGGAAGCTGAGATGACTGTGAATGCCACTCTACTGAAGCTTCATTACTTACACAGCTGATGACTGAAATATTTCAGCAGCAAAGCAAGCGAGATCAACTCTGAAGGGAGCTCTGATCAAATCTGTCATTATTTACCCTGTTTACTGCGTAACCTGAAAGCAAAACAAGAAATCAATAGAAAATGGGGACAAATTACTGTAAGTGTCGATATTTAAGACAGCTGAGATAAAGGGCTCTCATCCTCCGAAGCTTATTGAGCAGAGGGTTCGTCAACTGCTGATAAGACCATTAGTTAGTTGTTGATAAAACTATTTAGTATCATTATAACGCTAAACATAACAAATGGAGATTGTTCAACAGAGAAAATCAACGTCCAGCAATTACACTGCATATTCTAAATAAACATATTTATAATTCCTGTAGCCTTTTCAGAAAGATTTAAGCATATACAGTGTATGATTCACAGGAAAATCCACCATGAAACAGAAGTGTGTCTGTAAGCTCATTGCAAGAAACCATCAGCCTTCAGACACCAAGTTACCTTCCTTGGCAAAACAGACAACAGCATTCAACCTTTTCCTAACTACTCCGAAGTCTGCTAAAGTCAAGGATATCACCAACAACTTTATGATATTGTTAGCCCATCAAAAGTATGATAAATATGACTTATTGCCTGGATATATTCTGGGCTAAAGGCTTGTTATGCAACATGCTATGGTACACAACACATATTTAATTCAACACTTTTAAAAAGATGCAGACACACTGATCTCAGCTCTCTCCCAACAGTACGAGTCTCAAGAGAGTCGGCTTTGTTGAGAAGGTTACAGGACTTTGTTTGACCCCAGAGCAGTCTGACTCTTCGAACTGAGCCTCCGCTGTACTTCACACTTAAATCTTTTGTTCTACATCAAGTCCACCCACCCCCATACAAAATGCAGCCAAACAGACAGAGCGAGGTGATCATCCCAGGCAAAGGAAGCCATGAACGAGCAGGAGAGAGGAAGTAGCATCTCCTACAGACAGTCGCAGCAGGGGATGGACTAACTATAGCCACATCAATGACTAACTCTCACAGCAAGGACACCTCCCTTCACTTTGAAAAGAAAATAAATTAAACAACAAAGGGGGACACTGACATTCACTGCCTTTCAGTTTATTGCACCAAATAACTGCTCGGCGAACGTCCAGCACAGGATTATTGTTGAGATCGGCTGCCGGTAAGACAACAGCGAAATGAAAAAGCATTTGAACAACAAAGTTTCCATCACAGCAGGAATGATGATTTTTGTATGGATTCATAGATGAAGCGGAAAAAGTTCCCTCATCTACTGGCCTAATATGGTCATTCCAACACAGGAGGAGACCCATCTTTGTACTTCCTCATGCATTACATACACAATCAATAATGGAAAAATATACACTGCGAAAGGCCTTAGTCGCACTGCCTACAAGCGGCATTGATAAATGATTTTGTGCCAGTTATGACAGCAAGGTGCATGCAGTGAAGAGAGTAGAAGGCCTTTTTAATAGTGCAAGGAGAGAATTAAATCAAACCCAGGAGGGCCTCCACTGGAAAGGAGAGATGCTGCATCTCTCTGCTCTAAATCACAGCTCTACTTAAGCCCAGCCCTCTCTTTCCCCATTTTTCTACATTATCAGAGGAAACCTGTCACTGCTGTCTATGGGAAAGTTTACAAATCATGATTTATCAGAGAGAGGATCTCTAAACACCTGTGTGAGAAAATAAGCATCCCATGCTTTATTATTTATAGGCCAAAAAGTTTGTTTATTCCTCCTTTAAGTGGAAAAAGTATTGTACGTATAGCATTACAATGTATTTAGATTTTTATCCAAATGTTTGATGAATGCCTTCAAATTTCAAAATACTAAAGAAATTGATGATGATATACAGTGTAATTGCCATGACCATTATGGCCTCTGTGTACCAGTAATTTCTTAATTATTTAAAAGTCTTCAGTGTAAAACCCTGTAGATCACAGCTTCTTTTAATCCCAGGTTGAGGGGAAAAAGGGGGCTTAAGAAGGAGTGAAAAGTTCCTAAAGGTCAAAAATTAATCAAACTCATTACCTGTGGAAGAGAAGGATCCTGGTTGCTGCTAACTCGTTTAGCAGATTTTTAACCTCTATTTTCTTTTCAAAGGGATGGAGATTCCCAAAGGAGCAGGAGTCCATGGCTTCTCATTTACAACTGGACAAGTGGCTCATGATGATCCTCCCAGGACTGCTGGGGACACAAAACACATTACTTTAATATTACTTTACTTTGCTACATTACTTTAAATAACATCATTAAAAAACAGCTTACACCTAACTCATGTATATCTAGAAAAAATAATTATATTACACTGTCAACGACTGCATTACTAATTTTTAAACCTGACACTACTAAGAACCCAAAACCACAACCCAGTTTCAAGCCACTTTGTGCAGTACAAGCAGGCAAAGCCACAACAGCTGGGGAGAGAAAATCCTTCTTACTGGCCACCAAGGCCAGTTGCTACCACTTTATCCAGTAAATACTGCAGAAGAAAGCCACAGAGCGAAAGCCGTATGAGGGAAAGTAGTGAACCCAGGGTGATGGGCACTCAGTTCACTGTCTGCTCTCTGTTTCTAATGCAGAACTTTGTCTAGGCAGGAGCTTCTTATCGAGGAAACGCACTGATGACAGACAGAGGCAGATGGATACATACCCCTGAAAAAGCACAGAGCTTTTTATGTATAATGAATTACTACTGCAAATATCTAAAACATAAATACTTGCTGTCAAATATATACTGCTAACTGGAGACTGAAATAGTAAGATTATAAAATCAACGTTACAATTAATATTACATCTGTACATAAACTGTGAAAATATGTGATTAACATAAAGAGTAATGAAACAGATAAAATAGAAAAGTGTACATAAGTATTTAACATTTACAAGATTAACATGTTAATATAATTTGCAGGAAAATGCTCAATATCAATAGTTTTTATTATAACTTAACATTTCAGTTTCATACTTTTATTTCTATACAGTTCTAATCTGAAATAGGGAGCTGAAATTAATCTATTCTAAAATCAGGATCAGTGTAAATTGTTTTCTCAGAGGGAAAAAGATACAAGACAGCATTTAGAGTAATTTCTCACGCATAAATAGCTATGAGCCTAATTTGAGCTGATTTGGGTTGTTAGGTTTATGGCCTAAACATGCCGAATGTTTGACGGTAAAATTTTAACTGGCCACAGAAATATAAAGACACCATTCGGTTGGTAAATGTCCCCATATGGTAACACTGTACTGGTCTTTTAAATCCGATTAAACCTACACAAACAATTAACCTCTAACTGCACTTCATTCCCCTTCCGGTTAGAAAAAGTAGTTATTTTTATAATTTGAATGTTTTTATTAGCAAATAAAATTATTCTGATACAAAATCAGCTTTAACAGGAAACTGCATTTTAACATCTTAGGCCTAAACATAGAAAAATATTTGTATCAATTGTTATAGTATTTAATAAATAGTTTTAATTCAGCCTTATTTTCCCCCCACAAACCAAAAAAAAAATCTAAAAAAGCATGAAAACCGTTAATGCTCTAAGGGAATTCCAGGCTGTAAATGTGCACAATATTCCACATTATATACATGTCATTTCAGAGTGCACTCCAAGTGACGCAGTGTCAAATCTGTGTGACAGATTTAGGTGAACGCTGGTGAAGGGAGCCCTGCGTGGGGAGAGCGGCTTAGGGCTGACTCAAGCAGCCAGTACAAGATCTCCAGCAGGCAGAAAGGAGCCCTGCTCACCGCGGAGCCGCCGCCTGTCCAGCCCACCAACACTGACAGCCAGGCAATAACCTGACACCATTGCCATCTTCTGACTACACTCTAACATGACTCTTTGCATCAGATTCATGCTCATGAACTTCATGACTTCTAATTCCAAGTTGGGAAAATTTTGAAATTGACAAGGACACAGAACAGAGGCAAAAAAATTTAAATACCGCAGCGGCCATTGTTAGGTGGACTCTGCAGATTTAAGAAAAAATATTTGAGCATATTGGAATTGATCTATAAACTTAATGGTATACAGAGCTTAAAGTGAGACACATACAGTATGTGGAGGTTTCATATGTGGAGTTAATGTTTTTCCTTATTTCTAATGTAATGTCTCCCTCTTTTGGTGGCTGCTGCAGACAGAAGGCAGGAAACAGAAATTCCTGCAATTAACAATCCCTTCACCTAGATAGGATTCAAAATAGGAAGATCATAACAGCCCTGTGATTGTATTTACACTAAAAACTGTTCATTTGAGCTTTTGTAACTCTGAATGGTCTATAGTTTTATGTATAACTGTACTGTAAATGCATGCTGTGAAAACTGAATATAAATATTATGTTGCAATCTAAAATCACTGAGACATGGGGATATTTAATTTTTAGACATTATGAGACGTTCTTTAGTTTGATCATTAGTGATTAATTAAAGTTAAAGGTATGATGTCACTGAGAGCTGGATGCTGGCAGGTTCATTTTCAAATCTGGGTGCTCCCTGACATCTAGTGGACAAAATATATACTGTTTCTGATGCAACAAAAGCCTAGTGTAAAGTTAAATAAAGGTCATATAAATTTAGCATTTACAGTATATGTATGGCTCAAACATTCCTACAACTACCAACACAGTCACTTACAGTAAGTGCTGTTATAGAATTTCGACATTTGAACCAGCAGTCTTCAAAGACAGAAAACTGCCTGGTGTGTCTTATCAAGCATACACTATTATGAGAAAGCACAAAATAAATAACAATACAGCTCTTTTGAAGGGTTGGAGGAACTCATGCTCATTGGACTAGAGACAGTTCTTGCTAACTTGTGCTAAGTTTTTGTACTTAAGTAGTTTACGTTTTTTGTTCGGTTTGTTTGTTTGTCTGTCTGTCTGTCAATAATATAACTAGTGACCTGTATTTAATTAAACTTAGTGGGAGATGGGCTTGTCACAATAATTACAGCATTGACTTATTGAGATCAGCAAAAGTTATGGAGATCATACTTGTATATTATACAATATTGCACCTTGTGTTTCTTCCTACACCAATGTTTCAACAGCATGATGCCATAAAAACAGCAGGATTTGGACACAGCGCTGAAACTCTTCTTCAAAGCACCTCAGTCGAACAAAAAGAAAAAGAAATGCTGAGACTCATAAATACCCTAAATGGTGCCTTGTAAATCAGTATCACACACTGAGGGCCATGACATGGTACTGAGGTATCTGACACAAAGAGAGAGACAGGCTGGTTATTTTTGAGATTAAGTAGTTTTGTGTTGAATTGTTGTGCCTCTGCATCACCCTTGATGCTCAATTAAGGAACCTAAACCAAGCTAAACTAAGACAACCACAAACTAGTCCATAAAACATTACCAGAGTTCAACAAATCACTGACAGGCTTGATAATGAAATTTGGCACTATAGGCTTTACATTAGTAGTGGCCTATGTACTACAGGGATATTTATTTGAGTTGTATTGTTACAGATTATTCTTTTCACATCTTTTGCTGATACCTTAAGGAGATGAAAAGCAATTTAGGATGGAGCCAGAAAGTCCACACAGTTTTCTGAGCTAGACCAGCAGTATTCTCAGTTAACAATGTTGAACACAGCAGTAAAGCTCCTAGACCTCGAACTGAAGGTATGCCAGAATCAATACTCAGACTGTTATGGGGACAAAATCAAGACCGGAAATTGTAAAGTAATTGAGGCCAAGAAGTTGCTTATGAAGGTTGTTTTATACAGTATGAGCCAATAATTATTAATTACTGAGACATCCAGGTTATGGGCTTAATAAATGTTTTTTTCAGAGGCTTTTGAAAATTACCTGAGAAAAGGGAGTTGAGCTGCTGCCTGCCAAGCAATTAAAAACATATTTTCAGAAAGCTCAAAGGCACAGTATCAAGGTAGCAGGTGAAGGTCTCGTACATATTGCATGAAAAAAGTAAGAGTCTTGTCGGAAAGTGTCATGTTTACCTAATCAGTTCAGATTCAATATTAGTGTGGAAAGGTGTTTTTATTTAATAAGGAAATACTGATTAATTGTTAATGTTGTCTGCAAATGAAGATTGTACAGCCATAACATGACTTACATTCCACTTGAAAGTGGCAAATAATGTGTGCCAGTTACTATATCAAGAATTTAAGAGTAAATGCCAAATAGAAGTGTTATAGTCTATATCATCTGAAACTTAGACTAGAAAGGGTTAAAGTTCAAAGATAAATAATACACAATTAACTGTGATAGAGACCTGTCAACCACTAGATAGCTGCACCCTTAAGCATACCCTACTTTATGGTTATTTCATTCTAAATGAGAGCATAATTTACTAAATTAACATTATGCTGTATTGAAGAAGACATGAACTAGTGAATGAGACCATAAATGCATTATGAGAATATTTACTGGGGGGACAATCAAGTATAAGTGTATTCAAGTTAGAAATTCAAGTATCAAGACAACACCATCAATACACTGACTGACCTTTAAACATAAGGAGCTATGGTTTTAACTTCTGGTTCCTTTCTCCAAAACAGTTTTTCCAATGAATCAGGAGTTGAACCCATTTTAGAACCAGTCTTTCAAAAGTTTAAAATTAATTATTTAAGCTTTTGCATATCGTTATTGTCAATGATAACTAACCCCACTTCACAACAGCATAAACCAAGGCCACCAAACTCTTGTAAAAACATTTTAAAGTTCCTTCTGACCAAATTTCCTGTGCAAAAAAAACTCTACCACATCAATAACATTTTCAGTATTCTTATTTACAAATTTATATTATTAACATTCAAATGAAAACTCAAAACTACTAAATGACTGGAAATTATCAGCTGAAAAATTCCCAATCAAAGGCTCTGTAGGGTTAAATTGATATCCAAAAAGTAAGCCAAATGTTTTCAAATTAGATAATTTAAGTGCTAACAAATATCTGTTATATTTTTAAGAAACTGTGCACAAAGGCCACTCGACAGGTCGTTTATAGCTCAGTTTTATGCTTTACCGTCTATGGTTTTATGTCATAGCGATATCGACTTGGCCTTCACATAACTAAGTTGATTAGGCTAACGCTAACACCTGACGTTAGTTCTTCTTGAAATAATAACATCGAAAAATAAACAAAGTGATATTACGACTTACCGCTGTACAGTCTATGGTTGGGACACATTGCCAGGTTCCTTAAGCACTCTCTGTCAATGTTTTATCCAGGAGGGGGGAGGAAGTATTCAGAAGATTGATAGTGACTGATTTTGAGCCGCTGCTATTCAAATATGACAACCGGAAGTGACACATGACCCTCCTACTCTTGTAAGAGTTTAAATTTAATGATATGAGGTTATTTCACGTATTCCGTGAGGTAACTGAATGGAAATGTGTGTTTTTACCGCCGTCTTTATGTGCTTTATTTTTAAAAAAAAAAAAACATTTTAAAAGATAAAATAAAGATAAAATTGGCTATAGTATGACAATTGGTGTGGACAATTGGTATAAACTCTAACACAGTAGCCATACATTAAATTTAACCTAAGATACCTTGAAATAAAACTTTTGCTCTAATATTAAACATTTGCAGAGAAATTGGACTTTGAAGGGAAATTAAGCATTTACAGGAAATTGAATAATGTAAATTAAGCATGTGCAGATAAATTTAAATATGTGCAGGGAAATAATTACATTGAAATTAAATTTACTATTAGATTTTTAGCCAACTGTAAAGGCATAGGGAGAAGAGGAAGTCAAAATGACATCTGCAGCACAACTAAAACATGCGCTGAATGGGCTTTCAAGCATAGGCAGATTTAAACATGTCAACACTCTGGCAGAAAACAAGAAAAAATAAAAACAAACCATTACAGAAAGCCAATTAATAGATCTGATGTTGTGTTGAGTCAGTTTGTTCCACAGACTGGGGCCCAAAAGTTACGGGTCCCCCTGAGAAGCAGGTACAGAACAGATGTGCATCAGTAATGTAAATATTCACAATAATGAAAAGAGGGTGTGAACATATCTATATACACATCATATGCACCTTGTTGTGGAACGCTGTAATCATGACTGCTCTGTTCGGTTCGTCATGTAGTGACTTGACCTTTTATGAGTTGACTCAGAAAAGCTGTGATGAGCACTCGGAGATACAAGAGCTCATTTAAACAATGTTCTAAAGTTTGATGAGCTTATTTAATTTGCTATTTGTTTAATCTCCATCATATCAGTTTGCTTGTGTGTTTGCTTTGCTCTTCCTCAGCCTTTTCATACCTTTGTGGTGAAATGTCACAGTTGGAGTTTAACTCTGTTTTCAAAGCCCTTCAGCCTCTGTTACTCCCTCAAACGCCCACTGTTCCTCCAGTGTTTGTACACTAAAGTGCTGACAAGCTCGTCCGCACTCACACAATGTCACTTTTTAAGTAAGAGAACATATCGCTATTTAATTCTGGCCTTCAAGGCAGCAAGAGTGTTATACAACTGTTGCAACCCTTCAACTGAAATTTCTTAAACTGCTTTCACATCAACTGACCTCTCAACTACTTTTAAAGCTTTCACATCAACTAAACCCTCAAGTATTTTTCTGTTTCTTTTTTTGGGCAACCTGCACATGTATCTAAGTAACTGGTACTGTTATGTGCAGTGGTGGAATATAACTATACATTGACTCAAGTACTGAGTATTTCCATGTTATGTAACTTCTGCTCTATCTTCTCTCACTTCTACATTTAGCTGCCAGTTACTTTTCAGGTTAAGAATTTACATGAAAAACATGATCAATTTGAAGTGATTCGACTTTTTAAAAAAAACCTCATAACAGTATATTAAGTAGTTAGAATGAGCCCTATACCTTTACCAAATTAAAATGCTGCTTACATAAATACATACAAAAAATAATAATAATAATGTATCTATATATTTGGAATTCATAAATCAATCTGAGCGGGTCCACTCTGCATAACCAGTACTTTAACTTTTGAAACTTTAAGTACATTTTGATGTACTGATACTTTTGTACTTTAACTGAAGTAGGTTTTGAATGCAGGACTTTTACTTGTAATAGAGTATTTTCGCAGTGTTGTGTTACTAACCTAACTAAACCTATATACATAAGGAGGCCTATACGAATGCAAATATCAGGCCATCAGAAGGGTTCATCCTTAATGACAATGATTATGTTCCAATAATGTCATGGCAACCTATTCTACATGTAAATACTGGTATATTCTTAATGCATTTTGAGGCGTGAGGTCATTAAAATCTTTAAAATAAATCATACAAGGACCATGATTATCATTGTAGCATTTTTTAAAGCTTTTTTTCATCTTATCAAGAACCATCCTCTTTGAAAAACAAAGCCACCCAGTGACCACATGGTGGCACTAAAGGAAAAGCATCCTCACTGTGGAACATGTTTGCAGGATGAAATCCCCTAAAGCCTCATTACTAGAATGGTAGTGGTAAAGTAAATTAATTTATCCTGTTTTTAGTGCTGAGAGAGAGTCAGGTGGAGTCTCCTTTGCTCCCCACAGACTCTGGTCTGAATCCTGCCAGAACTTTCCCCTTCTGTGTCTCACTTACAGTAATTGCTTGGCTCAGTTTTGTCTGACAAAAAACACACAGTCACAAAAATACTGAAGGAAGTTTTCACACAACACGATTGGTCGCACAGTCTCCCATGGTAACACATCGGTTTCTGTGGTGCCAAAACCATCTGGAGAAGGTATTGTATCAGACATGATGGTATAATGGGGTTGCTACAGCAGGGCAGAGGGAGAGAAACAAGAGATCAAAGGGACAGCTAATACATACAGTATGGACTTTTTCCCCAAACAGAACAGAAGCGAGCTGTGGACACAGGAAACATTAGTCCAAAGTAAAGCAGAGATGAGAGCATGATGCCTCAGATGGTGATTGACAAGCACTTTTTATTGGGTTTTAAAGATAAATACACTGTAACAGGTTGATGTATGCTGTGTTGGGTAACTTTAGTAAGTCCAGTGAGTTAAGCAATTTCTTAAATATTCAACAAGATAATAAAGACATTAAAGCGCATTGAAAATATTGATACACACCACTGCTGAACTACAAACAAGCCATTATCTTACTTTATGTATAAGTTGGCAAAAAAAAAAGGATGATATCCCCCTTTGATTAGAGATGTCATGGTTCTACAAATCTTTGAGCACTTTGTTTCATGTTTACCACTCATTTTATTTGTTATCCATTTTTAAACTTATTATCAAAATCAAATAAAATCATCTCCTTTAACTTTAAGGCTCAATAATAGTATCGTCCCTCAAAAAACCACAGTGCAATATTTCAGTTTTTTTAAATGAGGCAAATGTAGAGTGTGTTCTACCTAAAAAAAAAAGTTCTGACGTACCCTAAAGGACCTGGCAACCTTTATGTGGACAGGGGAGTGCTGTCAGTCATACTAATACCTGTCCGGATGGATGGAGGTAAATAATGAAACGTGACCCGTGGAGACTACACGAGCCTGCTTCCTCTTCAACATGAAAGTGGCCTGGGAGAGAGAGGTTTGAGCAGAGACTCTGGAGGACTGCAGGCTGAGGTCACCAGCTGAGCATCTCCAACTGAAGTGGTAATTCTGCAGAGAACAGATAGACACCACCTGCTTACTTTCTCCCATAGACTGCACCACTTTGTGAACTTTTCTTGATAGAGACAGAAGATGAAGTGCCGCTGCTGGTATTTTCTATTATGTATGTTTCCAGGAAGAGGCTGGAAATAATAATGCTTCAACACAGTTGTTCACTTTGAATGGGGTAAATGTATTGTCAGTTCCCTTTCTGTGCATTAGATGGCACTGTTGTCCTTATAATATGTTGGTTAAACCTACAATGAAATCTAAATGTCCTTAAGTCAGCATTACTGAGATAAGCACTCAGCATATCTGATATCAACAAGTTAAAGATGATTGCCCTTTTTATTTTAAAACGCTGCATGCTGTGTATCATGGTATAATAAAGTTAAAGGTTTAGTGTCATCCATGCAAGTTGATGCTGATGATACTTGACTGCAGAGCAAGAGAAAAATACTGTCAACGCCAGTAAGACAACACAACTGGTTTGGAACATGGCTGTCACAGATTGTGGTATGATGTTATTATAATAATTAAAGCAGTAAAACCTCATGAGGAGATTATGAAACCAATATCAGTAGATTATGTTTTCCATGTTCATAATACACTCAGATGCAAAACCTATTACAGCGAGAAGCCCCTGCATAATTTTACTTGATGTATAGAATATGACGAGTCCCTTATGGCCTCTTTCGTGTGTGTGTTGAAGCTGGTTGCTTTGCTTCATGTACCTGCAGTTAATATCGCACAAGCCTGGTGTTGTCATGTGAAATGAAGATGCATGAAGCTAACAGGCTTACATCCTGCAGCCACTTTGCCTTCATGTGTTGTTGTCGCTCTGAAGGATTACCTCACGCTCCCTTCCTTATCATACATGCTATATGATCCCAGTTTTATGAAGAGCAACAATTGTAAACACACGGCTGCCTGATTGTGCTCATGAATTATTTGATATCATTTGATCACAGAGAGATAGACTTTAAAAAGATGGATCGCTGTAATCCTGTTTGCTTGGAAATATCTGTGAAGGTGAATGAAAGTGTCAAGGCGGCCTCATTATAAATGATTCAGAAAGCAGGAGAAGTGGAGTATTTTTGTACAAAGTGCCATATGAATATGGCCAGCAACACTCTATTTTTAATAGAAGAAGCATAGAAAAGGATATTATCCTTTAGAGATTAAGTCAAGTTAGTCAAAGTTAATTATAGCTCAATATCACAATGCATGTCTGTACATTTAATAAAAACGGCAATTACAGAGTGAATGTTTAACACATGTATTCCATAAACACCATAATGAGCAGCATTAGAAAAATACATAAAAACATGCAGAAGTTAGACAATATGAAAACACATGTATATAGAAAAAAGTGTAACATACAGAATATATACTGTAAATAACCACACACACATAAACTGAGTACAGGCTGGATCGACTTAGTTTAGTCTTAACTGATGTAGAAAGATGAGTAAAACACATCCGACTAATATTTCATGTAAAGACGGTTCGGTTAGATGTATAAGCCTGATTTCCAAAAAGTTGGAAAACATAATAAAAATTTGCTACCCATATTCAACTGAATACAACACAAAATTATATCTAAAGATATCTAACGTTCAAACTGGGAAACTTCAGTTTAATGTAAGTATATAAACTCATTCTGAATTTGATGCATTCTGTTTTTGTTTTACAGCATCAGAACTTTTTCGGAATTGGGACGTACATTGTAAATATTAGTCGTACACATAGTATTTGTTAAATTAGCACATAGGAACATTGACCTCAGTAGTGAGAATTTGCCTCTAACATAACATATGTTTAACCTTTTATTTTTCATTTGCATTGAAGAAAGTGATCATATTCTATGTAATGAGTAAAGTTTTTCACCCAAGGTCTCATGAAATCCATGCCGAGCAGACACACTGTGTTAGTGGTACAGAGCATGCACTCAATGACCCAAACATATGTTGGTTGCTAACACATGTTGTATAAATGCAGTGACTGTCAGGTACTTTCTGCAGGATGGAAATCCTCCTGGGGCAATGCAATCTGAATTATTTCTGCATGAATCTGAAATCAGTTCAGGTGTACAGCAGGAGATGGAGAAACACCTTTTCACAACCCCTACTGGGCGAAGTGGTCAGCGTTTCACATCAAAATGGAAAATCTTCTACACCTGACAGAGCTCATCTGACAGGAGAGCTGTGTCTCATTATAGGTGACTCATTATCTGCTCTACTCGCTGTGTGTGCGTGTGTGTGTGTGTGTGTGTTTGCCTGTCCTTTAGCATGTGTATGCACGTCTGCATGATATAACATTTTCCCCTGTGAGCTGACATGACAAGGCATTACAAAGGAATCATGTTTTATCCAAACACCCTGTGATCATCCAGGGTGAGGCACGTTTTATAAATGACCCATGAAGTGACAACAGAGAGGACGAAGGTCAGCGTTTTACTAAACGTGGCAACTCTCTGACCTTTGCTGCAACATTCTCACATTTTCACACAAAAAAATGTGACAACCTCTCTTTTTCTCTTCACTTGAACTTTTCTCCTTTTTTAACTCTATCAGCCTCCCTGTGGCTCTGTGGAAACCTACCCCCAGTTTTCCGATTTAAATAGGTGCTGTAGTTGTATGAGCAAAATACCACGTTTTTCATTGGAGTGGCTGTAAGGATGATATTAATTAGCATAATTGCAATGACCATGTGGACTGAGATTATTGTGTGGCTGCTAGGCTGTCTGTTCTATTGTAGCTCCTCTTAGAGCCTGTGGATTGCTCATTGACTCACCCAGCAGTAGCGTTTCCTAGCAACGCCTCTTGAATGTACTGTACAGTACTTCCCCATCTCATGGGCGCCTTTAATAATCTGCTTTGCTATTTCCATGTAAGCTTTGTTAAAAGATTTATGGTGCATTTGAAACTGTGCCTTTTTTTGCTGCATTTTTTCCAGTGGATGGCAGTTTTACAGTGTACATTCACAGGATAAAACATAGTTTACAGCAGAGCTTTTCCATGCACGCCTTCCTGTGACAAGAGAATTAACATGATGCAAGAATGTAAAGACTCCGGTTTTCACAATGAGGGGGAAAAATGCTGACCAGCGTTCAAAGCTCTGAATGAATTACCCCAGAACGATAGCAGTGTTCTGCGGAAGAATGGCTTTGACCTGGGCAATTTCATTAACTGTACCGCACTCCTGATAGACAGTTTTAATAAGTGTGGATAATTTAACAGAGCGACCTCGTTGTCATGACAAAACCCGATGAATGCATACATCACGGTGTTACACAATGCAACTATTCTTTGGCCTCAATCAGGTACACTCAGGTTGGGAAATGCTGCACATTTCATCTAACAACTCAATGCAATAGTCCAGGATTGCAGGTTCACAGTAGCAGTCTATATAAAGCAGAAGTGCATTAAAAAAAACTGTGAGCTGAGGGCAGCAGGAATCGAGAAAGGTTATCTGTTTGCAAGTGATGAATCTTGACATTACATGTATTGTTGGTGCCTGAGTCTGGCTGTGAAATTTATGGCCCACATAAAGGCTCCTCATCATGTGGCTGACAGACAGTATATATTCTCCAGACAGGAGATCATGACTTCTGTTGCCTTGTGAAACTGTGACTCTCTGAATCACCATGCAGGGAATCTGTCTACATGTGGGTTGGTATGGATACCTCAAAGCTTAGATCTTGGCATGAGATTGCAATGTGTTTACCCTTCTTTTTCCCCCCAAACCCTCACCGACATCATCTTATCTTTATTTGGATTTTCACCACTGTTATTTCTAATGCTCTGACCCGTCCCTCTCTGCACAAATGCATTCTTCAGGGTGTTGTCATATCAGCCACTACAGTCTCTAACTAACCCGACATGTATAAATATTAGGGTCTACAGCTTCTCAGCATGCAGCAGGAAGCCTCCCAGGAGCGTAACATGTTTCCCCGCATCATGTTCACCTCCCTGCTCATCCACCTCCTCACATTGTTTTGTTTTATTCATGTCTCATATTGAACTTCCTCTCCCATCATCCAGAGCTAACCTGGACCCGTGATTGCCGCTTGACTGCAGCATCCAGCATCCTTGTTAGCTCCTCTAATTCTGTTTCAGTTCTTGTTTTCTTTCTCTCTTCTTCTCTCTTCTATTCACCTGTTTCTGTCCAGTGCTTTTCCCTGAGGTGAAGAAGATGTTGTCTCCCATCTGGCTGACTTCACAGCAGACTGACAGTCTGTTGCAGTCCTCTTGTGACTCCCTGGTGCATAGTGTTCAGCCCACTGCCAGAAGCCCCACTGAATGAATCCAGGCATATTTATTTTAATGCATCCACTGACAGACACTTCGTAAAATTAGGGGGGAAAACACTTTGTTGTATATCCTGGTATAGGTAACGCAGCACATTACTTGCTGTCTGTATCTGAATGGACCATTTTATTAAGTGTCTAGGATAATAAAAGATGTTAACTGAGTGTGCAGTGCAGCTTTTTCCCTTTGAATCGACCGTCATCTCGCATGCTTAATCGCTCTTTAGCGTCAGTGTCTGCGGGGAAGAAATGTGACACTGATATTACCCCACTGAGATAAGATTCTCTTCAAATCTGTGCCTATATTTAATTTGTTTGCCCCCCCTCAACATCGCATTTGGAGCCTCAGTTTTACTAGGGCTTCTGAAATCGTGTGACTAATGGCTGAGCATATGGCTTCCAGCATTAGTAAATGGTTTCCCTCAAATATTCTCAAAACACATTTTCTTTGTTGTGCTGTTGCCATGATCTAATTAAGAGAATTGTAAAATAAATTATATTTTCTTTGAGCGTGTGTTATATATAGAGGTATATATATATAAATGAACTACTTCAGGTCAAAGTGTTACAGTAGATGTGCAGTATCATACTTTGCAATACAACCTCACAGTGGGTCTTAATTAAGCCATTAGGAGGCATATTTCCTGGACCTGGACATGTCTGGTGTTAATGAGCCACCTCAGCTGTCCACTGTGGTTACTTTCAAGGCCATGTGGCTCTCTTTGGGTGAGGATAAAATGAAATGAGGAAGCATGAGTCAGCAGTGAGAATTCACAGCGAGGTGATTAAAGGTAGTAGTGAAGGCCCTTTCTGGGAGCAAAAGATTAAGACGATGCTGCTCTCTCATCTTCCTCAAAGCCGGAGCTATTTGATGTGGCCCCTACAGGCTGCTCGTCCGGAGCCAGCATTTCTCGGCAGCAGATCACAAATGAAAATACACATATTCAAATATGTTTTGATGAGAGTGGCTATCATTAGACGATAAATTGAAAGATCGTCTTGGCACATCACAGAGTGCTTCTGAAATTCCTCCTGCTGAGGATCTGGGGACAAAGAGGATTTTATGTGTATGAAGCCACACATTTGCAAATATAGTATAATGTACTATTGTTCTTGTGACACTGGTGGATCAGACATTTTTATAAAATGTGCATTTATTACTCCAATAATAGTGAAGGAAGAAAACACATTTACATTACAGTTTAGATGATTATTCTATGCATCACTTAGTAGATAGACGGAAAATACAATGCAAAAATGCCAAATATTCTTCTAAAGATTTTCAGCTTTTTTTTTAAATGCATATTATCATTCAAGAGACATTTCACCCCCAAATCAAAAATACATCTTTTTCTGTTACATGTAGTGCTATTTATCAAGCTGGATTGTTCCGGGTAGGAGTTGCAGATATCGGCTGTATTGATGTCTGCCTGCTCTCATATATAATGGAACTCTATGGCTCTTGGCTTGTGGTGCTCAAGTGGCCAAAAAAGAAAAGAAATATTCCTAACATGTCCACAAATCATGACCTGGTTACTCAAGATGAGCGTGTCATCTAGTTCCATTACATTCAAGATGCATTTCATTGTCTAGACAAGTATAGAACGATGAAAATAATCATGATTTGAATGAGATGGCAGGTAAAGCTTAAATCGTCCTGACCCTACAAACTTTTTTTAAGCCTTTTGTTTGGCTCTTCCCTCTCGACTTTGCCTGGTTTATCTATAATACACACAGTTCCTGCAGTGACAGGCCTTAAGGACTTAAATTTTTAATCCGCCTGTTGAGAGCCTTTTCCCTATATGGTGATAATTTGTACCTTATCAGAAGAAGGTCAGAGCCCGTTCAGAAACTTACACAAGCAGCTTCTTGAAACAGCTTGTTTGTGAAATCCTCTTCCATGTTGGATTTGTGATCATAAAATGTGTATGTGAACATGCACTTTGTGTGTTCAGTACAGTATGTGCGTGGGTGTATGTGTTGATGTGCATGTTTTATATTGAATGAGCCTATGTATGAGCAAATGCTCCTGAAAGGCTCATTACATATTCCACATCCATATGTCCCTCATATATATTTCCCAGGGGGATAATCATATTAGAGTGAATCACTCTTGACCTCCCTGGCAGAGGATTTAAATAGATCATAAATACTGTAGCAGTGTGCTCAAATTATTGTTATGTTACTAACATGGCACATGTATGTTTGATAATGTGCCATTTGAACAGCCAGGAGTTGAAATTACCGTGGACTTTAATTTATGGGATGTATTTTATAAGGATGATAATTCACGGTCACTGTAAATGTTGGAGGTGACGGAGCAAATGATTCATATCAGGAGTTTATTTGAAGGCATTCTTCGTGGCTTTTTCCTGATACAGAGATGGCCATTGTACTGTACGCAGATGATGCCATTAGCACAGATACATTAAACATGAGCCATGAGCCGGCACTGGAATAAAGTGGAACAGATGGTAAGCATATTTTGAGCTGAGCCAGAATGAATAATTCCCCCAACTGATGACACAGCAACGCCAGCAACAGCTTTGAAAACTCCCAACTAATTGTGAACAAAGTTTGAGTTGGAGTGTTCAAGCCATCTTTGTATTCTCTGTATATCACAAAGCTTTAAATGACAGTCTAATCTAAAATGCAAAACATGTCAAAGTGTCAAAATTATTGACAGAAAACACTGTTGAAACAAACAAACAAACAAAAATCACAATATCCACAAGCTTGTCCTTAAATGTAATCTCTTTAGTCTGCACTCCCCTCGCTGTGATGATCTTTGGGTTACCTTTGTAAACAAACTGTGTGTGACATTCTGCTTTTACAGCAGCTTAGCTTTCCAGGTTCAGATGCTGGATGTTTGTCCTTGAGGGGACAGCTGCCCTCAGACCTACCTGTCAGTTTAAATAAGAGGTGGCAGAGCATTTTTCGGTACATTTCCTGGAAGCACTCAGGGTATAATCCATTTAAAAAAGGCAATATGCCTTAATAGAATCTTTTCTGCAAAGTGAGGCTAATGTTTTCATCAAATTTTCATCTTAAACCCATTTTATTTTTTAACCGGCGCTTTGATGAATGGCTTCTTAATGGAGTCAGCAAAGAGTCAGTGGCATGGTTAAGCATAGTGTTGGGTCAGATTTTTTTCCACATCAGCTCACATGTTCAGGAAAGGCCCTGTGCCTGGTTACATAAACTACAATTAGTTTTAAACTTAAGCTTTTCCCTTATGTAAGTATTCCATTGAAGCTAAGGGCTTCAATTACGAGCGTTGCTTAAAGCCTATTAGGTCGTCTCCCTGTCAAAGTGTTTAGACTCAGACTTTTACTGTAGTGACTGTCAGAATATAGCACATGTGTGCTTCAGTTATCATGGTTATGCTTCACTCACTTGACAGCATTGTTGTCATTGTTAGCTATAGCTTCTTCAAATGGACAGCGAAGAAAAAAGAGAGCTAAACTGGACAGAAGATGAGAATGTTGCTCTCTTTGAAAAATATGTTATTTTTGTACCATTTAATAATAATGTATGCTTGTGAATTTGTGTCTCGAGGCCGGGCCCAGTGTCCTCTTTTCAGGAAATCCAAATATGGTCACCCTAGCTAACATTAATAAAATGTAAGTATACAGTAAGACAGAGATATGTTAATGTTTAGCTAGCTAGCTAAAATGTTACTAGTACAAACTTTAGCATTAACCACTGCTAATTCTTGTGTTGCTGGAGGAAGACCACCAATAACAACCGTAAATTTAGTTACACAAAGAAATACTTATGGGGATTTTATGTGTGTTTTTTTTCCTGAGGCATCTTTATATGAAAACTGAGCAGCACTATGTCACTTCACTGGTCATTGACAAGTAACATTGTTCTGTCAGCCATTTGTTGTCCATAAAGTACACTTTAGTTCACGGCACTGATGATAATTGGCATTAATTCCACCTAAGAGCTCATTGTTAAAGTCTTATTCTGTTTACTGCTTCTTCTCTCCTTCTCAGTGATGATGGGCTTTGACATTTGATGTTAAGGCAACCCCATCAAACCACCACGGTCATTATTTCTTCAGCGTGGGAATATTTTTCGCAGTAAAGTTTTGTTTGACTGCATTATGCATTACAGTTGCTGAATGATTTATTCCGTCTGACAAGTAGCCCATAATTGAATGTAGCCTTCAAACGCAATGCTGTGAAAGCTATCACACTCACCCACGTTCGACTTCATCGCCTCCAGGAAGCCTACTCCCTATTCTACCCCAATTAAGATTGTTTCTCCGTGTTATTACTTTCAGTATAACTCTCTAATAATGGGATGCGAGAAAGAAGGAGGGTCACATGCAAGTTTAAGCAAACCAATTAAATTGTGTTTTTATGCAGCAGCACTTCTCATAAGAGTTTTTGTTTTTAATAGATGGGCAGGCCAGTCGTTCAGTTGTCTGGACTCAAACAGATGAAGTGTTTCTTCCACTTCTGCGAGTATGGAGAGCCTCTTCTCACTCTGACTGCAGGATAGAAACAATTACCCTAGTTAATCGGAAAACTATTGATGCGTTCAGGTGATGCAACAGTTAGAGTTAAATTAAAACACTAGTTTCCATTTGTTACACCTCACACGTACAGGAACCTCGCATCAAATGTGACCTTACCTTCCTCTGCTTATCTCTATCTTCGTTGTCCTAGCCCCTGTCACCTATTGATCTCAACAGTCCTTCAAAATAACAGCAGGGGGAAGGAAATGAAGCTCCTTTGTGCTTACGTGACCCCGACGAAAAAGTAAGACGGAGAGGGAAAGAAAACAGTGCTTCATTCTGCAACATTTAGTCCAATCAGCTCCCTGAGGCTGAACGCCGATGGGAGGCTTGGCTCCTGTGGTGAAGGAAAGTGGAGGCTGTAAGCACGCTCTATTTTTCTATAGCATCAAAAATGCATGTGGGTGAAGTGCATTATGAATTACATGCAGGGTTATGCCGAACAAATCCATACAGCCTGTAAGCACATGGCTGCTCAGCATCACATGAAGCATCTAGTGTGGATTATTAATGGTCTGAACAGTTTGTTTTAACCAAAGCGGCACAAACATCTGACTTTTATTACATGTTTGGTTGCTTGATAACAATTTATGCACAGGCAGTAAAGATTCTTTAATAGTAATTTTACATTGTTTATGATCTGAGATTTACATATGTTAGCACAGTGAATATCGACTGTGAAAAACCTCAAACGGATAGTTTGGGTTTCTTGTAGGGAGGTTGTATGAGGTACATTTTCATAGTCAGTGTTTTACCTTCAGTAGATGGCAGCTGGCACGCCCCCAGTTTGAAGAAACAGGCAGGAGCAGCGTATATATAGAATATTTTCACTGCTTTACCTTGCTGTCAGACAGTCCTTTCCGATGGAGAAGCGAGGCTGTTATATCCATCTGTGCTCTCCTCAAAGCCACCAGACTCCTTTGACAAACACAGTGATTTTACCGTGCAAAACACAGGAGTTGCTGCTCTACTGCTGCCTCATGACTAGTTTGTTTGTGTTATTGTGTGACTTTGATGAATCAGAACGAACCCTTTAAAACACCCAAATCACACAATAAGACAAACAAACAAACCAATTAAGGAAGCAGTAAACTAGCAGCACCCGACATATAATTACTGATTTTGTTAACGGAGTCTGGTGGCTTTTAAAAGAGCACAGATAATGACTTGGGTTCTTGTCACAAAGGGCTGTCTGACAGCCAGGTAAAGCAAGGAAAATACTCTAAATAGAACAAAGACTGATTTTCATTTCGACCACAGAGCTCAGCCCGACACACAGGTGTGTATGTGACTGACTGAGTGAGTGATCACACTTTGGGGGCGTGGCTGCTTCATCCGCTGTCCTCTTCTACGTTCGCATCGCGCGCCTGTTTTTAAACACGTTGTCATTAGACTCATAATTACTTCACTCATTTCATTTCAAAGGTAACTATTAGGGCAAAAGCACAAAGTGGTGCAAAAGCAGGTTTATTTGTCATACTTGTTTGTCATAATAGGACAAAAGCATGCTCACAACTAACATGCGAAATATTCATATTAAGACTATTAACTATTGCTGAAACACACTGTCCACAAAATTGCAAAATGACATTGAACACAGCAGCCATGTAGTCTTGTTTTAGGTGGGCTGCCTCAGTCCACAGCAGTACTTTGCTAAGCTTCGTTACTGGTGTCTGTACTACACTGAATATGGATAGGTACCTCATACCTCAAAAACTTCCAAATATCCCTCTGACTGCTGTAATAACTGCAGTTAAACAAATGGGTAAAGACGCCAAAATCCTGTTGTAATTGCATATTAGCTAACAGCCAAGTGCTGTGTGAACAGTGAGCACCGTTTTTTGGCAGCGCGTTAACACCTGACTACCTGGGGAAGAGTCCAACACTGTTTACAACTAAAGTAACAAATGGAACACAATGTAGACTCCTGAAATATTCATCCCACTGCCACAGCAGGCACTCAAATGGCAGCAAAAAGACAATGATGAAGTGAATGACCAACAGCGGGACAGAGGCTTTGCCCAGCCAAGTGAAACAACCTTTGAATCTACTATGGGTTTTACTCCTGCTGCTCAAAATATAGAGAGCATCCATGAATCAGAAAACCTCCCCCTTACAGTATAGCAAACATACAGTGCACAAAATAAATCTACATTTCAATTACAACATGTTAAGTCCTGGCAACATACGCATGCAATTCTGGTTGCAGTTGCTAGGTAACAAGTGCTTCAGGGGGAAACCCTCATTATGAAGTATTTAAAACGTATCATTAATTGCTAATTTGCAGATAGAAGTATTTGAATACTTATCTTAAATACTGACATCAGTAACTGCGTGCGTGTATTTAATTTGATTTCTTTACGTAGTTCTGATCTTTTTCTAAAGCGACACACAGCGTTGCCTGTGTGAACATTTGTTTTTACATGTGGGACGTGTACAAATGGCTGGATGGCACACTGTATTGTCGATCAAAAAGCCTTCATGTACTGCATGTCACGCTTGCAGAGGAACAGAAGCACACAGTTACGTACAATCTCTTTCTCATAGCTGCACACTTATCAAACAGTTGCCTCCACAGCCAGAGCTGGGGATGCAGCCGAGAATCCGCCACCCTCGTCTGAACAGGCTTATTTTTAGCATGCATGGATTGTGAGAGAGCACTTGTTTTATTTCAGTCCTACTGGCTCTGCCTGAAGCACCACAATTATTTGGTGCCCTTCGAGTATGCAGAGTCATTTTCCTCAAGCGTACATCCAACACATGGATGAACAAAAGGTGGCAGGATTTATGAAGGTTCACTGCAGCTCATGCTCGTGGCCACGGATGAGCCTGGTTTTTGCTTATTCTGTAATATCACATCAGTGAGTTAATGAGGGGGTAATTTGTCATAACTAGAATTCAACTATTGCACAAATAGAAACACGTGCAAATGTGTAGTAACACTTTCGATGAAGCCCATGTCTAAAATGCAATAGAAAAACACCCGTAATGCATTTTAATCTGCTCATAGCACCATATAACAGCAATAAATAATATTATACTGCATTACAACTATGAGATTTATAATACTCCTTCAACAACAGTGACTCCATGTGAAGTATTTTTATGCCATTAAAAAATGTTTTATCATATGATAGAGTATTGATTACAAGCTTTATTAATTTATTAGTGCTTATAATGATAATTATACAGTGCTATAAGCACATTAAAAGACTTTATTAGGATGTTTATAATGTATTTTGGACATGTGCATCATCGAAACTGTTCATAAATCTTTTTTTAATCCTGTTTCTTTGTTTGTTCTGAATGCACAAAGCCGCAGCAGGGACAAAATCATTACACACTCATACAAGAAACTAGATTAACCCATAAATCATTCTTCAGTGCCAAATCACTACACTGATGACTTCCAAATCATTTTCTACTGAGGATCACATTCACAACTGGATGACATGGAGCGGCGTCCCGTGGCTGGAGAAACACAAAGATCCCGCACTGCCCGGGCCTTCAGAGAAATATTTTTGGCAAAGGAGGGCGACAGTTGCTTACTGATCTTAAAGCAAACATGAAAATGGAAGGGAGCAGATAAAGCGAGCATCAGGCAAACAGGCTCAGTACTCTACAGAGAGAGTGGGCTCGGTGTGATGTGTCCTCCTCAGCTCCTTTTTCCCTGTGCTGTTGGCGACTAAAGCAGAGATAGATTTTGACTCAGGTGCAAACTGAGCTGTTTTGCAGACGCCCACACCAGCCCGTTATCTTACAAATACAATACACCAGAGACAAGGCATCTGTTGTGGCTGTGTGTG
>CAFUXE010000633.1:370573-389679 GCA_903364295.1 Serranus cabrilla | reverse complement strand
GAAATGACATGATGACAAACATTCATATGTTGCATCTGAAATGGCAGACTAGGCTCCAAAGAAACACAACGAACCGTTCTAACGGTGGGAGGACATTTGTCTTGTTTCGCAGTGTGTCGTGCAGTGCAAAGTCGCCAACAGTTCAGTCTCATGTGGCACCGCTCTTCATATGTGATGCGTCATGTATCTTCCCATCCGGACGCTGACACATCGTGATGTGGTGCGAGAAGTGAGAGAAGTGTTCAAACGGCCAGTCAGCACGCCATATTTAATTTGGAATGTTAAATGAAGTTTAACTCTCATTGGGTTTTTCTTTTTTTCAGAAGTTATATTTGCAAAAGTCTAAGTCGGAAAACTGTTTCTTTATGAGGGGAATAGATTCGATTGTGGGGTATTTCCGGGGAACTATTTGGACTCAGTAGAAGCTGTGAAGGGAAATAGGAAATGCTAGTGTACAATTGTGTTTCATTTGTCCTGTAATCAGCGAGCAACGCCAGCTGTTTGCTTTGCCACAGGCTGCGTCTGTGTCAGATATTATTTGTCAAGAAACCTGATTATGGAAATTATCAAAACATCTCTCAAAGAATTACATTTTTTATGGAATGCTTAACAAGATTTTAAACTCTGAATAACCCTTTTCTTGCCTCCTACTACAGTCCTCCCACATCTTCCAAATACACTTGAGTCAATAATTTTAGTATTGAAATGCTATTTCTGTGGAGAGGCATTAATGGCCCTGCTGGAGAGACCACATGTGACCAAAGATGACAAAAAAAAACTGAAACAAAGTGACATCTAGAGCGAAGATCTCCTTGGTGAAAAAGGGCAATTGTTTTCTGGCAGAGCTAGCGTTGTTTTAAGGTGGCCTTAAGGGATCTGCACCCAATCCCCAAGGAGTCAGCGGATAATGCCATCGGCAGTTTGGATATTCTGATCCATCCCATGGGTTTATTTGAGAGCTTCAGAAAAAAGGGTTTTCCCTAGATAAAGACAGAATTAACCCAAGTGCCTGGAGATAAAGTCATGGCACCGACTTTATCTCCACATGTCCTTTAAGGTATGTCTTGAAACACAGTTATTATTTACAGTGTGTTTGACAGCAACAAAGGGAGCTCTGTGAAATATGAACAGCAGTGGTGATTACACAGGGTATGATCAAAACCATGAAAGCACAAGAAGAAAAGACTTCTCGCAGTGACACTGGCTCTGTGTTGATGTGGGATCCTTTATCTGGCACAGTTTGGGTCCAGATTTAGAACTAGATCACATCAATTTGCAGTCCTGCATGTGTTGTCTATACGGCAAGATAAACGTACAAAAATAGCACAAGCAATCCATTGTGAATGTTGCATCTTTTGTGTTTGTCTAAAAAAGGTCTGCTGACTGTACCACTGACTCTGAAAAGATAGAATTGTCTTTATCTGTACCCCTGAGAGTTTGACAGGGTTTTGGTCCAGTTATCTACCAGAGCACATGTTCAGTATCAGTCGGCATAGAAATTTGGAGTTATCGCGCAAGTATATCATTTTTAGCTGGGGTCTTTTTTTGTCTCAGCTTATTAAATCTATACATGCACATGTGAGACATTGCCAAAAGAAAAACTGTCCTTAAAAATAACAGTTGTTACTAAAATGATGGGGGGAAAATTTCTGGTATGTGGAAGCATTGTTGCTTCCCAAGAAATAATTGTTTAGATTTTTTACATTAAGAGGAGATGGATAAGACTCGGCTGTCTGTACAGCAGATTAAACATGAAGCTACAGCCAGCAGCGGCTAGCTTAGCTTAGCATAAACACTAGAGACAGGGAAGCAGCTAGCTTGGCTCTGTGCAAAGGCAACAAAATTAGCCTCTAAAGTGCACTGATTAACATGTTACATCTGAAAAAAACCTCCAAAACTGTGTTTGTGTGGTTTTTACACTTGTTTTTTTGCAGATGGAAAAAGGGATAAACAAACTGATTAAACAGACATCTTAACCTTTGTGCCTCATTTAAAAAAAAAAAAGAAAAAGCCAATAATGTCCCCAGTGAGACACAAGGGTTAAATAAACAAGATAATTAGAGCTGACTAGGCTGGTAAACAGACTATTTTTCCCACCAGGCTAGCTGTCTCCAGTCTTTATGCTAACCAGCTGCTGGCTGCTGCTACACATTTTTACTAACTCTGGGCAAGAAAGCAAATAAGTGTATTTCCCACATGTCAAACTATTCCTTTATGCTGAACAGTCAAACGGTTGTGTGCACAGTGATTTGAATATGCTTAGCTTTGGGCACAGATCAGACTTATTACACGGCGGTAGATGCACCCACGGAGGCTCTTTACGGTGAGGTTAGCGTTTTGTTGGTCCTCCATCATTTTGACTACCCCCTGTAATAATTATAACATTTTATTGATTAGAACATGCATTAGCATGCATTACATCTAGTCAAAGTAGCGAGATGCTAAACAGTTATGTTAGATCTTTATTCCTGAAGAGATTGGGTATCATACAATGTCTTTGATGCATTTAGAGAAAACCAGATTTCATGGCATGGATTCAGTAAACAGAATGAATATGGGGCTGTGGTAGACCCTGTGGCTATATAAAGATTATAGTCATTATAATATTATTGCTTTCATCACAGAGGAGGGAGATTATGGGCCCTTAAGACAAAGGTTATGATTTCCTTATGGACCCACCTCTAAATCTAACCAGTAACACCTAAGTTGAAATTCTAATGGCGTGTCTTGTGTGACCACACAGGCCTACTGTAGATTCATTTTGTTATATAATGGAACAAAGTGATTGTAAAATACTGAACTACTGTCCTACTGCCGTTAATTTATGACAAAATGCCCATATATGCTGTCTAATATCACAGGGTATTATATAAGGATTGCTTTGTGCTTATCAAGTAAAAGTATTGACTCTTTCAACTTAAGTGTTACTTTAATAAGCAAGTGAAAATCATTGTGCCCAGTTCAGACAGATGCCAATAATGCATTTTCCTTATGTAAAATGCATAATGTAGCAACATATTCTGTATTTGATCAACTAATAAAGTCATAAAATCGCACATGGTAAAATAGTCTATATATGAAATACCAAAAATCCAGCTGTGAACAAACATGAAAATGGAAACAAGGTAATATAGTTAAGGCTAAACATCTTTGTCTATTACCTTTGTATAGCTAAGTCAATAAGAGGAGCATGCAATCAACGTAACATTGCCACAATTTTACATTAAACAACAAAAGCAATCAACTCAAAACAAATGTATGTGCCTTCTGTTACCACAAATTAGAACCATGTAATGTCGGTTTTCCACGTCGTAAATCATATGGCTTTGTGCAATTTTTCACTGTCAGTAAATTCACTAATGAAATTGTTTTTGTAAAATAATATATCAATAAATGTCATGCCGGAAATTATTGAGATTCTGTTCTACATGCGCTGTTTCTTACATGCCAGATTGTGCTAATTGTACATCATCCTAAAAAAAATATCAGAGGTCTTTCATCATAGCATGTACACTTACATCCAGGGACAAATGTGCTCAACTCCATCACCCTACTTTATATAAGGTATTTGTGCACATATTCTACATTTCTTTTTATATAAGAATATTGTCCATTAATAAATTAGGGATAGTACAAGGACTTCGGGTAGGGAAATAAAGGAGGATGGCATAAGTTAAAATATGCTGCCTGCTCTATGTAAAGCGATCTGAATTCATCTTTCTGAGTTTGGGCGGCAGGTGTCCGTCCATCCTGCCCCCTCCTCCCCCAGCCAGTCGCTGCAGCTTGGGAGGCAAGTCCGCCACCGACTTACTCATGGGCTCCGTGCTGATCTTGCAGGCCTTGCCGCCCATTTTATCGTCGGAGACACCGGGAACGGAGCTGATTCGCTGCAGCTTCATGGGCAGGTCTCCAAAGCTGTAAGTCATCTCTGACGTGGTGGAGCTCATCCTTAGTAGCTTCTTGGGCAGGCCGTCCCGCCCTGTGATCTTCTGGAGCTTGGTGGGCAGCTTGGTGGTGCTGTCATTGTCCTCCAGGGTCTCCAGACAGTCCAGAGAGCTGTTCTTCTCCCCGCTGTTGCACAGGGACGGAGCCATGAGGGGCGAGGAGAGGAGCAAGGCCTCCTCCTGCTCCTTCACGCTGTACGGGGGGGTGGGGACCTCGAATGTGGCGTGGAACTGAGAGTAGTCCACCTTAAAGAAGCCCTCCTCCAAGGAGATGACCGGGAAGAATCGGTGTCCCCACAGAACCTCGTCCTCGGTGTAGGATGTCCTCGCTTGGCAGGTCATCCCTGTGGGAAAGAAAAAACAGAAGGACCATTGAGTGCATGAACTCAGAGTTTAGATTTATTTCAACAAATTCAGTTTTGAGGCCGTCAAAATGGTGACAAATTATTAGTTGACAAATCGGTCCTTTTGGTCTCAGATTTCTATCCTCGATTAGTCTTTTTTATATATATATTTCATGGTGGATTACTTCTTTCCAAGAAACTTATGAGCAAGATTTAATGTGGTGCTTTAGCCTTTGGAGGATATAGTTTGCAGGTCTGTCGATTAAAACAACTAATACTAATATAATATAATATACTATATGTGTGTATGGTCAATACAAATTTCTATTGTTGATTAGTCTTTTTTTTATCCTTCTTTAATCCAAAATGACTTATTTCCATAAAACCTGACCAAGGATATCCAGTCATGGAGGACAGCCCTACAAATTATATGTCTATCTTGCGGCAGCCAAACATTGTAAAGAGCGGTATTTTAAGATGAAATGTTTCATGACTCCAGTCAACAGCAGAGCCCTGATTTAATTATATGCTTGGCACCCATCCATATAAGAATCAACAACACGTTCTTCACCAGGATTCTTGCCGTTTTCACATCACAAAGCAAACAGCATTGCAAACAAAGTGCCTCAGTGAATAAGTACTTAATGCATTACAGAGCCAGCTGCTTAAATAAAAAGCTTAATTGATTTTTTCCAGTATCCAAATGTGATGTTTATGAGCAATTTCCAGCCTAACTTGAAAGATAATGAAAAGTGAGGCTGAGATATTTGCTGTGTGCGCTATTTTATAATTAAAGACCCAATTCATTCTGAAATTACTCTTCATACAGAACTGCCAATGCATTTGTAAAGCTGATATAAAGATAATTTTGTTGTACTTTTTTCTTTACTGTTTTGTTTTGTTTAGCTGAGATTCAATTTTAGTGCATACTAAACAGGTTCAGGCTGATCCAAGACAGAGAAAAACACAGAACATTCTGCCATGATAGTTACTTCTGTTGGGCAATATATTTTACCAGAAATAATTAGGAAAAATTATATTACTCTCATTTATACAACAATTTGGGCCACTGGTATAATAATAATGCAAACACCCTTTCACAGCCCAATGGACTTCTCAAGAATATTCAGACAATGGAATTGGACATGACCTCAAACATTTTTCCTGACCTCAATAAGTCCATAATGTAATCATGGCAGACCTGCATTTAATGGAGAAAAAAGTAACAAGAAAACTTTCTGTTGGTATAAAAAAAACAAAGAACAACAACAACAAAAAGCAGGTCTTCTCCGCCATCGCCGCTTGTGCTACTTAACAGTTCAGTCCACACCTTAAGCCTGCCTAGTAGCTCCAAAAGATAGAGGATTAAGATAATCAAATTGCTGGAACCCACAGGAGCGCCGGCTGCAGGCAAAAGGCTTCAGGAGGTCTAGCTCTCACTAAAATTTCTTTGGAGCTTTCTGACACAAGAAAGGGAATCCAATTAAATCCCAAACACAAAAAGTTACATGAGGTATCTGTTACATAACAATGTTCGGCTGTGGAAAAAAGCTAAAAGGGGTCTGACAATGAAGTTTAAAGTTTTAAATTCTGTCATTAGGAAAATTAAAATCCTGTTTTGCATGTTGTGTGTTTGTGTGTGTACCCGTAAACTGTTGCTCTGCAGAAGATAGCTGCTGCACTCGGAGCAAACGTTCCCTCGCAGGGGACTTTGAATTAAATCCCTGCTTAAAAACTCCCCTCACGTCCTCCGAAACAAATTAATACAATTAGTAAAATCATGAGCTTTGAATTAATGATCAACATTTTTTTTTTTGCATGCTAAGTTATTGGATGCTTATTAGTGATTACTCATCACCACTACCCAGCAGCTGCTATGATAGCTGCCTGTGCATTATATCATACCACACTGCTCACAGCAAAGCCCCATCTATCTTGACATAGTTAATATTCTGCTGAAAACACAACTTTCATTTCTTACTGAAAGTGAGCATGGCACCTCTATAATTAGGTTTACATCTGAAACAAAACACTAAATTGGTTATATCAGGCTAAAAAGCTCTTATTTTTGCATCGGGGAATGGCTTGGGGCACTCGTGTTAAGACTTGTTGAAATCCATTAGGAAATCAGCGACGGCACTAGGTTATTATCACATGTTTTAATTACCAGCTTAATATTGTTCTAGCTGCGACAGTTGGGTCCAAACGAAGACGAGGCGCTCGCTCACAGTGAGACACCGCTGCTGATTGCGAGGATGTCAACGCGGAAACTGGAGGCATCTGTGATTCCGCACGATTCCCAAGGTCATAAAATAATTCACTGATAACAGCTCTGTACACAATCGCAGATGTGCAGGAGAATGAACATCAAGTGCGTTTGGGGTATTCAAAGTATTACTTCTGCACTATTGCTCCAGAGTCCCAGAGCCTTTAGGCATATGGAAGTGTGCTGCAGTGAATAAAGCGGGCAAAGCTAATGAGAACTTTAGGGCCAAAGCAATTGACAGTTAAGTGTGAATGGAAATCTTATTGTGAGCGTTTTAAACTGCCTCAAGCCAAGACGTAGTCACCATTTGATCATCAACATGCTGACAAATTCTGATTCTGAGAAAAATGTGGTGCAACATGCTCTTTAGTTGTTGTTTTATAACAGCTACTTAATCTAGACCCATTATGCTTTCTCTTATTTTCTGTCAAAGTTACAAAGTCGGATCATAATATTAAACATGAACAAAGTTTCAAACAAAGCCTTATATACAGTAAAAGTAAACCCTTTGAGCAAAAAGCGCAGGTTTCCGACTGTTCCGAACACTGTGTCCCCAACATCTCTTCTGCTCTCAGCTCATCGGCTTGTGACAGCTTTCTATACATGAACATCTGCTCCAGGCACTTCGATTACATTCACTGCAACATGTGGCTAGCTTATTCTAGTGATTTCTTCAAAGCAGAAAGTTGTCCTTCAGTGCCATTACAGTCTTTATAGCGCTACGTGTAGCTACATGCTAGTGTCAGGGAAACCTGTAATACATCTCCACAATTTCAGGTCACATTCTTGTTTTTTCTCTTTAAGATTTCCAAGATTTTTATTATTGTTTTTGATAGTGAAGAGAGTGAAGAGAGACAGGACAGCCACTCATAACATCACTGCATAAACATGTTTTGATTTGGTTTAGAGGCTTTTTGGGTGATTTTTCACTGCAAACAATGGTGCTATAAATATAATGTTCCAGCCTGACTGCACTGATGGACCGTATGGAGACATTAGCTTTGCTTCCATTAAAGTCCATTAGAATTTTTATATGACTTTTAGAAAAAAATAAAGAAAATGCTAATTGTGGAGTTTAGAATCAATAAACAAAGCTGTATAAACGTACTTTCGCCAGAGGATAACAGTGTAATGTATTGCTGTAGGTTAATCTGTCAGTAAACAGTAGAAGAAGAGATTGTGCGTGAGAGAAAAAATAACAACAAAAAAGAGGGTGCTAATCGGACCACTTTGGCCTCCTGCGAGAAAATAAATAAAAAAGTCTTGACAGTGGAAACAGCTTCTTCATCTGGGTTTTCAGGCAGAGCAGAAACAGCTGATCAGGCGTGACTTAAATGTTCGCTTCGTCAGAACATATTCGACAACCTCAAGCTAATGTAAAAACTTAGACATGAATTGATGGAAACACGACTAGTGGTTACTTAAGGCATTGCAACAAAAAAGTATTTTCCCCATAGAGATCTACATTATAAAAATAAAAGAGATAAAACTAATCCATTATTATTATTATTATCAATTATGACCTCCAATTAGTACGTTTGATCAATGGAGGTTATATTGTGTGTGAGCTGAGTGGGAACTCGCGGGAGGTGGATGTTAACGTTGGAGCTAGAAAACCTTTTTTGAGTAGGCGCCATCTTTGGATCCAGTATCCAGTTCTTATAATACATCCATGGCAAGAGCACAGATGTGAAAACCTGTAACCAGCCAGAGCAGACTGAGCTTTTTCTGGAGGGAGGCTTAAAGAGACAGGTGCTGAAACAGAGCGTCTGAGACAGAGGGTGAACAGAGGTGCAGCAGCCGAGGGCAGTGAGAGAAACACACCGCCTTCCTTTGAAAATTAAATCGTGTAAACATGTCCCAGTAGAAACCCAAAACACAAGTATGAACCTGACAGTGAGTGTAATAGGCCCCCTTTAATCACCAGCAGAAGCCAGCGGTACCTGCTTTATTGAACAGTACAGTCGATGCTGCTGGATATCCATACGGTGAACACAGGACTGGAACATCAATAGCAACTTTACTGGTGCATGATAAGGAAAAGGGTAGGAACAAGTGCAATGAAATTGTGCCTGAGGCAAAAGGTTGCTACAGTAATACACAAGACCCAAATAGCTTCATCTTACATCTATTAATAATGCTCTATTGTTCCTGCAGATGGTGTAGGAGTTACTGTAAGACCTCAGTCTCTGGAAAACACATGAACCCTGCTGGCCTGGGGCTGAATCCCTCTCCAACCTGTTTCCCCTCCGTTAGAGCCACTCAACCCCACACACACACATAAATAAAGAAGAAGACATCTCACTGATGTGGACGGTCTAATTAACCATCCCCTTCTTCGAAAACTAACAATGGCACTAGACTTAATCATGGCCGTTAATATGCATTTAATTTCCATACATTATTCAAGGGCTGATGCCTTAGCCGATGCATAATTATAGACACGGTTGCATCACATATGTACAACCGTGTTAATAAAGACCAGCTGTTCTGCAACGCCCACATTCACATGGCAGCGTAACAGACACAGCAACAGTGATGAACTGTGTGGCTCTGCTTTCACTCAGGCCACGACACAGTTCAAATCGTGATGGAAACTGACACATAATGTGGAGAAACATGTTAGAGCAGAGCCCTCCAGATCAAACTGAGTACAGTTGAAGAGCTAAAAATAGCAAGTACGAAAAACAATAAGACGTGATTTTTAAATTCCCTCCTGCAGTTACTGATATGATTCCTAAAAATAGGAATCCAGTCAAATGAGAATACCCATATCGGTGTGTATTTCGTATTACTGGTAAAGGCTTATGTAACTCGAAAATACACGCCTGCCCGGGACTCAGTGTTTCTATGGAAACAAAACTGTAGGAATGTGTGCATGCGACAGCCATAAACCTCTTCACTGCTGAGTTTGGTCAAAAGTAACAGTGAAAACACAGAGCAAAAGTCTCTGTCTGAGATCACGACAAACTGCTCAAAATGGATTTTCCATTTAGGGCAGGGTCAAATCATCCACACGGCTCCAGAGTCAAAACAAAATGGTTTTACTGTCTCTGAAACGTGACCTTTTACAGCGCGAGAGGTAAATCATCGACTTCTGTGACTTCTCATCAGTGAAGGCCAGAGCTCATATTACAAATGTCATCTTTATTAAAGCACAGAACTATTGTCTCTCTTCCTCTGCCATCCATCACTCTTACAGTTTATTCTTTTAGATCTTTGTCATCTTCATGACACCACAATCTGTATCATATAAGCACACACGCACACACACACACACACACAGACAAAGCAGGGGAAAACAACAGTTCTCTCCTGTCTGTGCTGCTGTGTGCTGCTGGGAACATGCAACTGTAGGACATCAAGCAGACAGGAGAGAAAGAAACACCTCCGATGTGTGCTGCGCAGTGTTGTCACAGCCAGTTCGAGGTGTTGGTAACAGCAGTTAACATACAGTATGTCAAAAAAGTGAAACCAAACAAGCACACACACAACTCGGGATCATTTTCTGTACACATTTTGTTTTATATTGTGTACACCTGGCTGGATCGTTTTGCCTTTGGTGTCATGTTTTTCCAAATCGTAAAAGGAGCTCTTTAACCACTCGTCCACATCTGGCTGCAGCCAGTATAACAGCATAGAAACAGAGCAATACACTGGATCACAATGCTGCACAATAATCGTGCATGTCAATTTTAATGAACTGTGAAAACAAGATGTATTTCTTGCTGTTTTTCAGTCTCTCAAATCTTTATTTTTGAGTTTATTCCAATGGCTGAGGGAAATATTTTCATTGAATCATTTAGTTTTGTTTTTAATTGCAACAAATACATTTCTGATAGCCTGCTACTTTTTTTGTAATCTTATCTTTTTATCCTAAGGATTTTTTTTTTTTTAAATATACGTGTTTTTTTAATGTTCTGTCCTGTTTTGCTTGTCATATTCAATTTCAAATTAAATATATAATTAATACATTAATGAATAATGATATTGTACCACTTCACACAATTGACAATACATTTAATTTATTAAAAACATAACTGCAATTTTTTATGATCTCTTTAGTTATTGCTTATTTTAATTATAGATTAGCAGATTATATAAATGTATTTAAAAAAAATAAAAACAGTTTCACTCGTATATTTTTTTGTCTTTTTTAATATGATTCTGGATGAGATATTTTTGGGTTTTGTTTGTTTGGGACAGAAACAATTTGAATTTATTACCTCTAAGTGTTTGTGGTGGGATTTATCAAATATTTTCTGGCATTTCATAAACCCAAAAAATGAATTGGTTTACAGAGGTAATTTTACATAATTTTCAGATTAATTGATGATTAAAACCATGCTTTGCTGCAGCCCTAATCACACAAAACAATTAAAAGCAAATCATCACATAAGTACATTCATTCATTCTTCAACTCATTAACAATAACAAAACAGTCTCACTGCTGCGGCTGTATTTGGGGAAAGAGGAGGGCAGAAGACACCAGGAGGGAAAAACATCACTGGAATCGATGGAGAGACGATTCCTCATTCAGCTCATTAGAGAGAAATTTGTAAGTCTGTGGATCCATTACACTTCTAATTTCAGTAAACGCTTATCTGTTCCCCTCTGTGACTCAGTGGAAGCCAATACCAATACATTTCAAACCCTCAATGGAGTGGCCCTTCTCAATAAGACACTCTGTACCACCCGGAGTCTCCGTCCAAGTAAACAGAACTCTTCTGTTTGTTTCACTAAAGTCACATTATGTCTCATACTGTAACGGTCAAATGAACACATCTGCCACAGTATCTTATATCTCTCATCCATTGTACAACTCTGCAGATAATAATTTTTAAAAATGGCTAAATGTCTCTAATGCTAGCAGTTTCATCAATATGCGAGGGTATTTAAATTAATTCACATTTTATATGCAGTCAGTTCCTGTGTTTTGGAAAAATCTTCAATCAACTTTAGTCATGGAAAACGTACTTTAATTCACAAATCGCTTAAAATTGCATTAATCAATAATTTTTCACTAGTTTTTTTTATCAATTATCATAATTACTTGCATGTGAAAATTCTGCATTCAAAAATCACTTAAAAATGCATTTCTTTGTGACAAACCCACAGAAAATGACTGCCTCTGCAGCTCTCAGTTCTGCATTTTAGCATCTTTCAGCTTGTTTTGGCTTTACAGTGTGCAGCTTTCCTGTTTTGATTTTCTCTCATCAGAGTTATTTCCAGCAGCCGCAGGAGAGAAAAAGCTCTGAAAATCATCTTCTAAACTTCCTGCCAGGCAGCAAACAGCAGACACACACACACACCGTTAACAACTAGCTGCTGAATATATTGAAGCATTTTGCAGCTAAAGAGACAGATATTTCTCCTCGGGACTTACTGGAGACCTTTAGACCTTAACTGAGCTAAAAGGAAAGTAAATAGTGGACTGACATTCCCCAGGTGGCCAGAAACACAACTTTGACTGAATGCTAATGTTGCCGTGTGTGTGCTGGAGATACAATTAACCAACTGTTTAACACATTTGCTACAGCAACTTTGTAAGGTGTAAATATGTGTGTTTACAGCTTGCTACGCGGCTCCCAAATGCTCACAAACATCAACATCAACATTAATAACGCCACAAGTACATTGCTGCAACACGAAAAGACACATTTGAATGTTGTAATGGTCCAGCTGTTCCTACTTTTTCATTTTACTGTTGAGATTAAACTCAGTTTTATCACATCGCTGCCGTCTCCCAATTCTTTTTTCATGCTTTTAGATGGATTTCTCATCTGACCAGAACACCTACATTTAATTTTTGAATTATTGCGATTGTCTTTGTACACTTTTTAGTGTCACATAGCAAATTATTGCATTCTGTTTTATTTAGGATTTAGACATTGATCCAACTTTTGTAAGGTTGTAACAGACAGATATTCCCATGAAACATACTTATTTTTTTGTATTACAACTTATTTTTCTCCTTTTCTCTTTTTCTCAACTTTTGGTGGATTTAGGAGAAATCTACATACACAAATAGTGAAGTAAAATAAACACTTTATTGTCCACTACCACAGTCCACTGTAGCCTGAAAGAAGACATGTTGGAAAAAGCTAAATAGCCCAAAATCTCTAAATTTCTAAGTGCATGCTCAGCAATTTTTATGCCTTAATGAAATCTAAAAGAGGAAGTAAGAATTACAATCCAATTATGAACAAAAAGCTTTCTTGACAGTTTGTCCAATTATGTATTTTTTAAAAGACATCCAAGCAAAAAGAAAAATATGCTGAACATCCCGTAGATCAACAAACTGCTTAAATGCAGCATTCAGTGATAAGGATATAGGTGTATACTAAAAAATAAAACATGACGTGACACATCTCCATCCAGTTTTTTTAGAAACTGTGCCTTCAGTATAGAGGAGGCTGTGGGATGTATGATCTTTTCTGACTGGCCAATGCAAATCTTAATCCTACACAAGTGTGAAATCCCTTCAGAAGTCCCTCAGCGCTGAAGTTCACCCGGCAGTTTACTGCTTTCACACTGTATGCAATATCCATGTGACAGCATGAGCGGCATTAGAATAATCCTCTGCTGAATCCACGAATTCAAGACAGATGTAAAGAAAAAAATGCATCTCATTAAAAGGTGATTTTCAGAGGGGAAATAACAGAAAGTCAAAGAGGAAACATTCTCTGCATCAGTGTGTGCAGGTGTTTCACGTGTTGAGATCTGCCATCTCAGCAACACTTGTTTTAATGATGTAAAATCTCCAGGCAAAACATCCACACAAACAGGAAATCCAAATGGAATCTTTTTCAAATGTGGGAATTGGGAATACACATCACTGAGATGCAGACCTGTACACCTCCATGTTTTCCCAGGATTCTCCCGTATTGTGAATATTTCTAAAAAGTTAATTAAAAAAGGTTTGGTGGAAGGCATAACCACTGGGCATATCTGTTGTGTTTGCTGCTTAAGCATATGGCATTATGTAGAACATGATGAAAAGTAATCTAAACAAACGAGAAGAGGAAGAAAACTAAGACGGATTCTGGATGTTTAACTTGGCAAGTGATAAAGTATTAAAAGCACCATTATGTTAACAAAAAGCATTTACAAACAATAACACTGTTTCCAGCCATCAGTGCTAGAAAAAAATTATAATTATAATATAAAAATTATAATAATAGATTCATCAAATTCAGTCTAAATAAAGTGAGATACAGTATTACATATTTACATTATATATTAATATGATCTAAAATAAAGTGAGACTTAGTACAACAATATACAATATAACTATGAGCATATAATAATAACAATAAAAAATAGCAGTATTATTAGTATAGTTATTATTTTTATTATTATTATTATTATTATTATTATTATTATTATTATTATAACAACAACAATAATAAATAATAATAAAATAAATGAATAATAGTAAACACTATGTCGTAAAAAAAAGTAGTATTATAAAAAATAATACAGAAAATTGTGAGCAGTAATGTCATTAGGTAATATAATAATAAAATTGTTTAAAAATAAATATAAACAATAATAATGTGACAAAATGAATAGTCTAATATACAGTATATACAAATAATATATGTGAATATATTGAAACATTTTGTGATATTCTTTTTACAATTATACAGTCCCAATTCCAAAATAAAGTTTGGCTTATTTGAATAGAAAGTTATAACAGAATGCAATGATTTTCAAAGCCTTTATATATTGCTGATATATTGATTTAAAACTAAACTCTGTGGTTTAGACATTCAGACCAGTTGGTGCCTCGTGGTGATTTAGGGATCACGGTGTGTTCACTGAATGTGAGGGGAAAGAGGACAACTGTACGGGTGGTGGGACGGGCTCTGGAAAATTCCCCTTATTTTTAAATCCCAATGTGGACAGGTAGGCTGAGATGGGATGTCTGTCTGGAGATTACAGGTGCTCTATCTGCACTGTACAGTGTATGCAATATTTCACAGAGTCCCAGCTGTTCCCATTATGGACTGAAAGAAAAAAAAAGGCAAAGAGGCAGGAAGTGTCAAGAATATACTTTGAGATTTAGATGCCCAAAAGCCATCTCAGCTTGAGACTCTAAATAAATGCACTTTCCCTTGATAACACAGAGCTGGCTGCTTCTCTGGTCTAACAAAGTGAAGCAGCCGCGCAGTCAGCGGAGTGACAGCGAAGATAAAATGGGTTCTTTGGGGGCTGGAATAGAAAAGCACTGTAAACTCGGAGGCAGCCTGCCAGTGTTTCTTGATAGTAGCTGAAAAAAAACCCAGCCTAAGTGGTATTCACAGACTCGCGTCTAAAAGAAGCTCATCCAGGTTGTAGAAGGATCATATCCGTTCGGTGCCTGGCTCGGGCAAATTCTCAGCTGCAGACACACTGAGGACGGAGCAAAGTCGAGGGCCAGAGCTCAGAGCAGAGAGCTATTTATACCAGCTCTGTCAAACCATCTACGTCTCAATTTAATAAATGAAAGAATCAGTGTTATTACATGATTCAACAACTGACAGACACCAAGCAGGTGACACTCAGAACTGACGGTGAAAATTAAGGTGTATTCAAATGACTTCTCCACACGAACTCTAACAAAGAGAGTCGCTGAAAAAAAGGAAGGTGGACGTCAAAGAGTTCACCGCAACCTCTTATTTAGTGACAAAAATCACAAATAACCTCCCCCTCTCTCTTTCTGTCTGCCTCCCTCTTTCACCAAGTCACTCAAATGGTCACACACGCACACACACCCACACACACGCTCACACAAACTCACTCACCAGTGCAGTGCTGTCAGCAAAGTCTCCTGACAGTCTATCACGGCTGTGGAAACAGCTCAAGTGTTATGTATGAGAAAAATGCTAGCAAAAACAAGCATGAGAATCTGGACGCTGCACACACAGAGCACCGCCACACATCACCGTCCAAGATTCATCCCGCTCTCATTGTCGGGCACTCGCTGCGGCCAAGGCTGTCCACAAAATGCCTTTGCTGCATCGCTGGATCACGAGGAGCAGCAATTAATTCGAGACAATTATCCTGTTCTTCATTTTGCAGAACAGGAAGCAGAAGTCCCCTTTGTCTCCTTTTAGGATGGGTGTTATAGAGACTGAGCGATGATGGGATTACGAGACCAATATCGATTTTAGAGGGCAAAAATTCACTAACTGCCAATATGGTGAAAAAAGACCTTTTCTATTTGACTTGTGCACCAATTTTACATGGATTAGACTGCGTAAAGGTACGCAAAAGGCTGCAATCTACAAACAACTAGTATTTAACATTATTTTACTTGGCAAATACAATGTATTACATTGTCAACCAAATCTAGAAATTAACACGGTGAAACTAAATAAATAAATAAAATAAAAACAAATTAAGTAGCTAAATAAATCTTATGTTCAGTACCAGTCAAATGCTGACCATTTAAATAGAGAATAAATAAGGATGGAATAAATAGCTAAATAAACTGCATATTCAGTACCTTTCAACTACTATTTCAAGAAAAAATCTATAAAAAATCTAATAAATAGCTTCATGAACAATAAATTGTTGGCCATGATTAAAACGGAATAAAAAAAAATCAAAAAGCTAAAAACTGTTTGTTCACTATGTGTCCATTGCTGACTATTTCAATGAACAATAAATAAAAATAAAATAAATAGATCAATGAGTATATGACCAGAATGTGTCAATTGTTGACTACTTAAATAATGAATAATGAATAATAAACATTAAATAAATAGCTATAACTGTATGTTCAGTATCAGTCCATTACCAGCCCTTTAAATAAAGAATACATTTAAATTAAATAAAAAGCTAAAAACTGCATGTTTATTTTCAGTCAATTGATGGAAAATGAAATATATAAAATTACATAAGTAGCTAAATGAAAATGTGTGTTCAGTATAAGTCAACTGCTGGTCATTTAAATAAATAAAAATAAAATAAATGTTCATATGACACATTTCTAAATCACTCTGAGCATCATTTTCTGCATTGTATTATACCTGAAAACAAACATGCTGACACAGATAGACAGTAAAACGTCTGTGACAGGATAACTCCACCATGTTAAACATGTTTAGCTGTTACCTACAGTAACCTACAGTGCTGTGGAGCTGAAAGGAGGGCATCGTGGCTGCTGGGTGGTGTGTTTAAGCTTACTGTGTAGAGGAAAGTTCAATTCACAGGTCTGAATAATGTCTTTCTTTGTAGTTCAGCTTTTCACAATTGACTTGTTATTCTTTTCACTGAAACATAACAAAGGACTGAACATACTGCATATATAAAAGAGTATAAAAAAAATCAAATTTTGATACAGATACTGCTATTGTGGCCACAAGTCCTGTCTGATCATCTGTTTCTATGGTGACCACCATCAAGTGGTAAAGTGTAGAGAAATCCACAAGCATTCAGTGACCTGTTTTTCACAGTTTGACTTTTCAAAGATGGAAATAAGTCCCCTCCCTCCGTTAAATACTGTTTTCGTGTGTGATCCATTTGCGAAGGTGGCTTCCAGTTGTTTGCAGCTCTGATGTTTATTCCACGCATACAAGCACCGGCTGAGCAATGAGACAAGGAGGAAGCTGATGGAGGGAAAGGCAGGGGAAGTGCACTGCTGTGGGGGAGGGGAGAGCCTGGATGCTGAGGCAATTGCTTGAGTGTGGAGGCTGTTGGAAAGGGAAGGAAGGGAAGGGAATAGGAGCAGGGGCTGCCAACCATCTCCACACAAGGTGGGGTGTCAGGCAGGCTGGAGGAACATATGGCTGTAGGCCATTAACACAGCCAGGAGAGCACATATTACCAAGCGAAAGCAATCTCAATACTACCGTAAAGGGAACCAGTTGAGCAAAACGGCAACTGATGGATTTCCTTTAGGCCAAACTACCACTATTGGTCATATAGGAAAAATCACACTGGGGAGGAGTCTGAACCAAATGGGGCTATGAATGATTTTCTCCTCATTATGTATTGAGTGCAGAAATGATCAAAAAACCATTTTCTTTCAGACTGAATGAGTGAGAGCTGTAATCTCACATTGATCTCTGCTATTAAATCTACTTAAGTCATGAAGAGGAGTTACAGCTGAAAGTGTGGACACAAAAGAGGGATTTTTAAGCCTTAAGAGATCTCATTTTTAGGTGCTAAAACGGAGTAACCAAAAAAAAATGAAAAAAAGAAGAAGTGTCCCTGTTGTTTTTCAAGTTTGTCACTTGAGCTCGAGAGCAGATTATTCTAGTAAATTCAAGCATGTCTGAGTGACAAAAACAGAGAGAGGAGTCCCAGAGGACGGTGTTTCTCCAAGACAAGCCTTAAGAACAACATGTTCATGTGGCTCTGTGTTTAGGCCACAGGATTGATTCACCTGCACTTCAGGGACGGTCGCAGCACACCCAATCAATGCTGCCAGTGACCAGCACGGCGAGTGCAGCACAACCTTCCTCGTAACCTCTGAGACAAGTGGAGCCACAATATTATCTCAATTATGGACACGGCATACTTTGCCCGGAGTGTCCGTCTTCCATCTGGACAGGGGTTAAAGCCCAGGTCTACACTCTGTGTTGTTAATCACCTTCTCGCAGCAGCACGGGGAGCATGTCTTCTGAGATAAAGCCAACTGAGAACTTGTCAATTATTTATAACTCTTCGCAGCGTGACTAGAAGACTGAGGCATTGTTGGTGAATGCATTTCTGGTGCTTTCGTCACAACAGTTCATCCCAGGTCTGCCACCACACCTCCTCTGCCAATGATTTATTGCCATCCAACAGGGACTTGACAAATCCCTAAAGACACAATTACCGTGCTCCCCCTTGGGAAGCCTGCACAGTTCATCTAAAAGGGATAATGAATCCTGGATGTCATAGCCGGTTCGCTGCAATGCCCATTATGGGGAGTTCATCCCCAGTGCAATTATTGTATGTACAGTAGACATAGGAGGTAAATCTCACTGATGTGTTCTTAGAATAACCTGTTTGTTTATCTAAAATTAGCCGAGCTAATTTCAGCATTATTCGACACAGTGTGCAAGCTAAACCGCACTGTCTTTACATAGAGCATAATGAGCCGGTCGGATACAGTGGGACTGATTTTTTTTTATTCAACCAAATCAAACAGCCTTGCAACAAATCTCTGTAAAATTCAGTACATTTGCTGACTGTGTGAGATGTTAACTCTTCTCTTGTCCCTCTCCGACAGAGTAGATGCTAGATCCCAACCACTAAACTGTGTTTTTCCTAAGGTGGCCGGCCCTGCTCAGCCTCTGATTGGCTTACCTTTAGATTCTTACACTAACATTAACCAATCTCACTCCCCTCCAACACACCACACTAAGGTGGTCTGCATCTAGCATCTACCCTCTGACAGTCTTATAAGATACAACATACCACATACTATACTATACAACTATATACTGCTGTTCTAGATTTCATTAGAATATGTGTGCATCTGCAAAAATTTGGCATAAGATGTAGACATCTGCTAAGTAACAGCAGTTTTCATGGTAGGAAAAACTTACTACCTACTAAATATATGTTCTGTTT
>CAFUXE010000633.1:343065-370562 GCA_903364295.1 Serranus cabrilla | reverse complement strand
TAGTCATATCGAAGCACTTTTACACTACAGATCCTCACTCACACACACGGTTTACACAGAATCTTCACATAGTTTCTAACACTGGTGGCCGAGGCTCCTGATGGTTGTCACACATGGTGAAACAACTCCTGTCCTTCAAAAGTTTAAAAACTGTTACATCAGCAAACCTCTGAGTTAATTTCAAGAAAGAAAAACAATCCTGACATATTCAGATAATTTACTCAATGCAAAAATACTCCATTACAAGTAAAAGTCCTGGACTTTATACATCCTGTACTTCACCAGGGAGATTACCAGGAAAGATCATTTGTATATTTTTGTATTCAGGTCCAGACTGAATGTACCACTACACCGCTCTCTGCGTGACACTGAAAACATTACCCATATTTGTCATGCTGAAATATTCAAGGCAGGTAGTTGGAACATGTGTTGTTGTTAAAGTCAAATGAACCAAAAGCATGAAATACATTTTAACCAGAGCGCTGTAAGCTGTCCGACACGTGGCTTACTGCTGCACAGGTGGAGCTCAGCGGGGACGGCCACCTCTCTCCTGAGCTCTCACCCTGAGCACATTAGATTTAATTGGAAACTCCCGCTCTCACCTGATCTGCTGCGTTAACTTCCCCACTGAACCCACTTTAGCCCTGTGACCCGCAGGGCTGCTGCAGGGAGCGCGACACCAGGAGGAGCGGACGTGCTCTCGTGTAATGACTCAGAATGAATTATGGTCAGTTTTCCCCGGAGGACGCCACAGTCTTGGCTCATATCCGGAGTTCACTTGCGCCCGTGTTTACCTACGATCTGGAGCTCCTGACGTCAGGTGACCCCGAACCTCCGGGACTACGGCCTCTTACTCATATGATTGAAACTATTAGGCCTCCGGCGCAACAGAAAGCTCTCCATTTTCATTTCAATTACAGCTGCTGATGATAAAACACAGATCGGGCCATGACATTGGCTTCTCAGCTAATCAGCAGCAATAGATGTTTCCAATTAATTATGCTGGCTGGCTTTAATACTAGACAGTCCCTTTCAAAGTAATAATCACTCTTAATTTAATTTCTAAATATACACTTTATGTGTATTTGTGGCTCAACCTAACTTAATTGAAGCAATGATGATTATTATTAGGTCAGGTAATTACTTTTTTATTTACCTCAACTGACTCTTTATTTTTCATTTAATCATGACTCCACCTAGATGGTCACCAATTCACATTCTAATAATTCCTGCTGCTGTTTCTAAAACTTTAATACTGCACGAATATGCAGACTTCATTTAAAAGACGCATTTGCACATTTTCAAAAATGGAGCATAAAGGTAGGCGATTCATTATTCAAAGCTGCTCAATCCAGTCACATACTGCATTTATGCACACATGAATAAACATTACCAGTTGATCCAGTCTATATGCAACTAACCCCCTTCCACCCACACTCATTTTAAAATGAGCAGATAGCTGGGAAATTCTATTTTTTATTCTATAACAGTGAATCACAGGGAAGCCGTGTAGCGGTACGAGAAAGAGGGGGCTGACGGCAATCGTTGAAAACAATCGAAGACTTTATCGGAGAGAAGAGAGCGGGTTTTTGCCTCATAATCACACAACTAACAATTATTTTCTTTAATGGCTAATCTGACCAATATTTTCCCAATTAATCATTTTGTCAAGAAAATTTCAGAAAATAGAGAAAAATGTCCATGCCAGTTCTAATTGATGTCTATAAATGTCTTGTTTTGTCGGGCCAAAACACAAAAATATTCAGTTTTGAATTACATAAAAGAGAAAAGCAGGACATTTCCATATCTGAGGCTGAAAACACCATTTCTGCTATATTTGCATGAGAAATGACTATTGATTATTAAAAATAGCGGGTAATTAATTTTCTGTTGATGGACAAATCAATCGGTGGACTACTCATTGCAGCTCTACTCGTAATCAAATAAAGAGATTAAGTGTGATGCTGTGTCCATCACATATTCAGAGGAGAATAATTGACAAACATGGGGACTTTAGAGAGCAGAAAGTGTTTGCCTGCAGTACAAATGTGCTGTGTCACCAAAAGAGTGACACAAAGTCTAACTGAAAAGTCTCTGAGCAAACAAATACAAACACTTACACGAACACCAAGACAGTAGAGTTTATCACGAAGTAAACTTCCTAAAAAAAAACCTTGTCAACTCTAAGAAAAAAAGTCTAAATATGACTTATTTTTCAGGATTTTATGCATTTCACGGCAAGTGTAATGATCCCACTGCACACATTTGCATGAAAGTCACATCGCTCTGAAAAGAGGTTTATGCTGATGATACAGTTTATGCTCGTGAATTATTGCTTCTCGTAACTGATGAGTAAATTTAAAAACACTTTGCAGAGCTTGTGAAGATCTGCCACCATGCTAGACCCCAAACACGATACCACATTTTCGGGCACAGACTAATGTGCTGACAGACTTCTTTTTGTTCTCAAATGAAAATAAGTTTCCTGTGAAATAAATCATCAGCCTGTTTGTCTTTGTTAGTTATTATTTCTGTAATCTGAACATTGGCTGCTCTTAAACTATATAAATACACATTGGAGCTTTAGCACACAGGAGCTGCAGCATTTGGAAGGTTGTGGTGTAGCTGCATCACATCCAACACTGAAAATGAATTTAGTTGCAATACACTGATTAGCTTCATGGATGGAGGAACCTAAACGTCTGTTACTGGCAGCTACAGTTTATTTTGGGTTGTGGAGAATCAGCTCCAGTAATGAACAGATTGCCTCTGGCTTGGTATTTAAGCCTTTGCAGTGTTGAGCAGCATTACTGGTGTTAATGGGACACTTATCTAAACTTCTCATGTATTTTAAGACTGCATGTAGTAGTTCTGAATCAGCTGATGAGTCAAAGTCAGGTCAGCATCCAGCTCTGTAGTGGCACAGTGAAAATGACCCTGCAATGCTATTAATATGTCATTATATCACAATTTGTTACCAGCCCGACAGCATGTGGCTGGTATTGTTTTCACCTTGTGAGTCTGTGTGTCTGTGTGTGTCATCGCAGCAAAATGTGGTTCTGGAGACTCAGACTGTAGTTGGAAATAACACAAAAGTGCTTTTGATTATGTTGCCAGTAACAAGATCTCCGACATAACACACCGCTTGTCAATACCACCCATAACGACACATATGATCGTTTTTTGGGGGATTGCAGTACAGTGGAGCGTTCTAAAAATAGCACATGTCGTTATGCATACACCTACGGTTTGAAGTTGTAAAAAAGGCGCAGCTTCTGTGAATTCATGCTACCAAAACCACTGACCTTTAGCCTGGGTGCAGCCAAACTTTAGCCCCGCCTACAACATTTTTCTGCGATAAGTTCGGTCTGGCACTTCTCGGTTGTGGCGCTGCTATGCTTGGTACAGATCGCCTCAGACCAATGAAATTGTCTGGGCGGGCTTTACACAATGATGGACAGAGTACACAGAAACTCACATTTTGAACAGAATCGTGAGTCTGACGTCGTCAGGCTAACTGACCTTGCTTGAGGGCAAAAAACTCTCTGGAAAGATGTTATAAAAGACAGTTTTAACAGTTAATAAAGGTACGTAAATGCCAGAAGTGAAGTCGTTATGAGGGTGACGTAAACAAGCGTGATTCACAAAATGTGAGCCCTGTAAGAAGCGTAAGTTACGTAACTTGTCGTTTACTTTTCTTTTCACAGGGGACATGAACCCCGTTCTCCTGGGCAAAAGTCCGCCATTTGTTGGGCCCATCCACCTCCCCTCCCTCCCTCCCTCCCTCCCGCCCAGAGAGTGACATCCGCCATTTAAACTTTGCATCGCCGTCAATCATTACTACGTCAGCAGCAGAAGGGCAGCAGAGGACAGTCTAACATATGAGTCGTATTTTGTTGCCTGTACAAAAGCCCTATATTCATGTTTTTAGGTATTTATGTGTAATTTCTGTCACCACAATCATGCAAGATGCAATAACAGAACTTAAAAGGTGTGTGTTTGATATCAAAATGAAGGCTGAGTTCAAAGCGGTGCAGTAAGAGAGAGAGTTGGGGGATGGGGAGCAGGGAAGAGGTCATTATGTTGCTGAGTGCCATTCCATCACAAGATGGTTTCCAGTTTGAAGACATTTTGACAGGTCACAGCAGGAAAAGCACAGGTGGTAATTATAAAACAAATGATTCTATTAAGCTGCTCTCTGTGACATTAAGAACATGTCCGTCCACTTGTTTTTTATGTGCATAGGAAAGCTGAAATGCTGAAAAAAAAAATCTAAATATTGCAACTTTTATTCTCTTGGCTGAGAGGGAAATATCACTAAAAACAGAATGTGATAAAGGGTGATGGAAAAACATTCAGCACAAATAAAGTACATAAAATGTGTGATTTAAATGTTCACTGAAGCTTCTGATCCACTGAGGAGACAAATGAATGCATGGCTCAAACTTAAATGCCATATTTCCCCTTTTTTCTACATTGTTTATCATTATTTGAGGTTTGACTGGCGCTGTTTGGTTACATCATCTCCTCTTGGGATCGTTTGATGGCACCAGACTGGAGAATTAGCACCACTAGCTGTTTCTGTCAGTGCACCAACTCCTAATGTTTGCACAACAGTGATGGATGGAAAAACGCATTTATTTTCACTTCTTTTGCAGATTTCCTGAAGAATACATTTGGGTGGGAGTTCTACTGTCATGGCTTCTTGGGAAACCTTAAATGTGCTCCTGTGCTTTTCCTCAGACAATTTAAATCACTTGCAGTTAGGAGACTGTGCGCCCACACCACATCATTTCCCCAAACTCTATGAACCAATAAGAATGAGTTGCCCCGCCCAAACCGGTGCTACAAAACAAAAGGGGAGCTGTCAATCAAGCCCTGCTTATACACAGTCCTGAGCAGAGATTTAATAAGGAAACATAAATGAAACACTGTGTATATCATTAATTTGTTAAACCAAGTATGTTTTTTTCAATATCTTCCACTAAATTGATGTATAGCATGGTGCTGAGGACCAGGTTAGGCATCCTGTTTAGGCCACAAAAGCACTTAATTAAGTCAAAATCAGGATGAGACTGTAGTTTTCACTCAGGTGCTAATGAAGTAAACATGTCGTGTCTCATATTTTGAGCCACTTTTGCACGTCCGAAACCTATTTAAAACCCTCTTTTACACTACTAAGTTGTTAATGCTTCATTTTTATGGATGCATTTTGTTTAATCTACAGTAGCCATCTAAAAAACATCATACTAAAACTAATCTAAAACAAATAGAATTTACTTCCCTAAAGGAAGAACAACACAGACTCGGTCATAAAATGCTGCTTCTTTCGCACACAGCTGCTCTCTGATCTCTGTTGCTCATGACACATCTCTCTTCACTGCATGAGGCTAAAACTTTTTTGTGATAGTATAGTAAACAAAACAAAAAAAACAATGCAAACCAACATTATGCAACCTGACATTTTTTCAGTATGTAAATTAAAAGCATATTTGCAGTTTTAAATAAGCAGCATATTAACATCATGATTTCTATGCAAATCAAAGAAACAATACTGAGATAACAGAAAGAGAAACTGTGATCAGTTTGTCCGGCAGACTTCACCATATCACAACTGAGCAGATGTTACTGCACTGCGGACTCTCAGAGAATTAACAAGCTTAATGTCCAACAATAAAATCTACTACGCATCAGAAAATGTGAATTTCTTGCATGCATTGTATTGATGAATAATTAATGAATACCACATATATAAAGTATATTATGTAGGATGTGTTAAATACAGAGGCAGATTCTCACTCCACTGTGCTGTAGTACAGTGTTTGTGACTATAATGACCTTAAACTTAATTGGTATTAAAACTATGCGCAAACACAAAGCAGTAAGAGCCGAGCTGCAGTCATTACTTGTTATTGCAGTGTTAAATTCCTCTATTGTTATCCAAACACCTGTCATGCCTGCAATGCACAAATAATGCAGGAGTAGCTTGGTGTTATTGTGCTGAGATTCACATCAACAAAGTAAGAGGAGGATGACGAGCTCACACACTGAGCCTGACATACATATCTGCTCTGCAGCCAATCACACTGAGGCAACTCTATAAGATAGTTGTTGGGGAGTGATGAGGTTTGTGTTGCTTGTATTGATTGTTATTGTGTCAGACATTATCCCTGTTAGTGCTGTTAACTCAAGCGAAACGTGTTACTACAGGCGTCTTGTTTGTGCTTTTCCTTCTTACGGTCATCCTGTTTTGCAGGGCAAGCAGTCAGACGGCATGTACAGTACATTAATTGCAACGTGATGTAAAGCCAACTCATCCTCGGCGGCAACAACATCTTCCCGCAGAAACCAAACTCGATACCACAAAGCCACAACTGGCATTACTCCAGAAGAGAATCTGCTGCTACCAGACATCCTACATGTCTCATTTGGAAGGTGCATCACACTGAGGTGGTGATCAAAAACACCTTGGGCTCCTATTCAAAAGGAACAAGGAGTAGCTCATGCCTTTTTATACAATGTAGAGGCTGTCAAAGGTTACAGCATAATGGAGCAATATTTAGCTCCTATGTGCTCTCTTCATACACCCTTTTCTTTGCTCTTCTTGCGCATAAAGAGAACTTCAGTCAGTGCAAAAATATTTGTGTGTGATATCCAAGAACAAAAGGTTACTATGTCAAAAAGGGTTGTGTCTGAGGAGGGGCACAGAGCCAGTCAGTGTGGAGGGTATTTCAACTTCCAGACAATGGTTTTTCCACACATAACACCAAAAAAAACAACAACGTGGATCTGGAGAGTTGGGCAGCTTCTTCACTAGTAAACACGGAGCCTCATAAATATTTCATCTTATTCTTTCTCTGCTGTAACACCTGTTCTGGCAAGCACTTCATGGTACAGTAACGCCTCCGTGTGCTTTTCATATTCCAGCAGAGATCCTCCTTAATACCAGGAGATGTTGTCAAACCGGGCGATTTTTATTTCATGTTCAGCATCGCATGTTTGCCTGTTTTTATTACTGATATTGTGTTATGATTCCTATACCATAGGAATAAAAACCTAAGTTTAGGTGCAGTGCTGCAATCCTGAATACTCAAGGAGAGGTTGCCATGGAAACAGAGTTACATTGGCCAGAAATGAAAGCGTCTGAGGATTTAGACTTTCACTGTACATAAATTTTTAACCATAGATTGTTTCTACATCAGCCTTTTCCACCGACTTCACATGACCACAACTGCTCCTCCTCAGACATTTCTGTGACGTAAACATGTGACCACAAAACATGAGCCGGTTTAATTACAACTGAGATTGTGACTGTTAGAAATGATACGGTGACACACGCTCTTGCCACAGTCACTGTAATATTACAAATACCTGCTAATATTTCAATGATAATGCAGTCTCATCGCCACGCTGAATACTTTCATACCTTAAAACTAAAGCAACCTGTGCCAGGCGGCAATTATTTTAAAATGACTCTCATTAAAAGAAACAACACTGACACTTCATTAATCGAATTCATTAGCTGAGAGAAAGAAGAAACAAAGACAGGAACATGAAGTGCTCAAACAGTGAGCAGAGCGAATTCAGTGGGACATATCTGACACTATATCCACACTGTAGTGATACTCCAACATTAACTTCTATGTGCACCCAGTTGAGAATATGTCAAGTCTCATCAAAATTACTTAAATGTCACATGTCATAAACCTAAGAGTCGGTATGTCGGATACATCTCAGCTGCAGAGAGACGTGCATAAAACTGCACTAGATGATCAAAACTATCTATTAGAAACGGAATATCTTTGCTAATTGCTGTCTGCGGTGTCAGCCTCCCTGTCACATCTCCATATGCTGTTTTCTCTGAACCAACCTATTACTACTGCACTAGGAGCTCCCCCCGCACTATATCAGCTGTGTCAAATAAACGGTTGAATTCAAAATGACCACAGTGGAGAATTTTACTCGAGGCATTACTCATCTTGTGGAAATGGAATTCCCTAATTCCAAAGGGACCTTAGAAAGCAAATTATTATCCCCTGTGAGAATAGCAGCCACGAGGTAAGTGCTGTACGGGCACAAAGGCGAAGGAATGGAATTTGTTTCAGATGAGAAAGAGAAAATGTATATAGCCGAACATTGACCCTGCTGGTGTTTGAAAGTATTCAGCGGCTCATAAAACTTGGCTCTGCTTCTCCGAAACCCATAAGGTGTTTGACTGCATGGATTAAAAACGGCTTCATTTAAAGCCTGCAACACAAAATTAATCATCAGAGATGTTTCATGCTAACCGCTGCTATTACTAGCTTTTGTAGCCACAGCAACAAAAATCAATAAAGTGCAATAAAGGGGTCAATCGACTATTTGGTTGTCAGCTATTAACACCTATGATGTAGCTCTGGTTATCCATGAGATTTGTTGCAGAAATAGATATTGCAGCACCTTAAAAACATTGTGAGACAACACAACACCTTCAGCTACTGTAAATCCAGCCTGCAGCCACAACATGCAGCAAAACAAGCTCTCATTTCCAGCAGCAGGCCTATAAAAATGCATGTTTGCGGTCACTCACCTGTAGTCTCTACTATCCCTTCTAGTATCACCACAATTTCAAACTGCTCTGTTTGCATGGACCTCTGGGAGAGTTCGTAGAAGGGGCTTTTGGTGTCAATCACATGGCAGATCGTGAGTGGTGAGACGAGGAAGAGCTGGTCTGCACCGGTACTGAAACCCACGTCCAGCTCCAACTGATCCAGCGGAAGAAACTCGCCCTCGGGCGTCTGGCGAGACTAAGGAAGCGTACAGGAAGAGACAGAGACAGAGATGTTTAGTGGGGGAAGGAAAAGGGGGTAAGGCAGACTTATCTACAGCATATCAAGAGCCTTTGTGGGAGCTTTTCACATTTTTATACGCAATCACAGCAACCAACCATCAGTCTATCAGAAAAATTGCTATAATTTGCTTAAATGACATCTAAAGAGGCGTCTATACTGCGAGAATATCCATCTCAGCGTGTGATTTTGTGCACCACTGGGATTTAAAATGTGTCATTTTTTAAACAACTGATTCAGATCAACTGGGTTGAATTTCTCCATGTTGGATTCTTTTGCCTTATACTCACCTGCTGTGTCACGACATGGAGACTACAATTAATCCTCAAATGAATTTGCTAAGATGGATATAGTTAAAGGTTGCCCTTGGGAAAACTTGCAGAGTTTAAACTTACCTTAAACTTTATGGGAGCCTACATTTTATCTCCAGTGATATCACTGTATTCTAATATACGATGAGGATGCACGATAAGGATTACTTTTCACCCACTAACCGATAATTACCTCAAACTCATGGCCCATACTGACACGATAACTAATAATTTCACATTTTCGTCTTTTTAAATAGCCTGCAGTTTAAGCACGACTGAGGGTGAGGAAGGCTGAGATGTGGAGAGCAAAGATGGATGATTTAATATTCATATTGTTAACATAACAAAAGCAAAGAACAGCTCTGACTCTGAATGCACTTTTGTATTTTCTTTTAGAATACATTGAAAAATTTGGCAAACACAATTTAGCTTTTATAGAGCATTTTGCAGAGGAAAATGCTTTTACATAATTAGTCAAATCAGACAGGCCATTGTATACTCAATATGTGTTTATTGGCATATTGCAAACAACTTTAAAGGTGCATACGGCCACCAATTAGAGTATCGGAGTGTGTAGATGACAGCACTTTGGCATTGCATCATCTTCAACAATTTATCAGCTATTTTATATCTGAAGAATATATAAACATATAAATGTTCCATTTTCTGTAAGTAAATCGTCGAGTCTGATATATATCGTGCATCCCCAGTATATTACCATAATAACTGATGGATATTTGCATTGCATTAAAAACTTTGTATAAGTTTACTATAGACTTATGTGGAGCTTGGGGGTGGACAGCAGGGACATCCACAGATGATGTTCTCCTAATAAGGAACAGCAGCACATTTACAGCAAGATTTAACACACTACCACTTTAAAACAGCTTAGATGCTTAGCATAGATATTACATGTTCTTCTCAAGTTCTGATGTAGGGACATGAAGGCAAACTAGACTGATTGTTTTTACTTTTTACTCTATCAGTAATGCAGAATATATAATGTGTGAAGTAGATAAAAATAAGCCATTTGTTTCCATCTGTATGAAGACTGCCCCCTCTTAAGTCTCTTAGTCGACTAATTGGTCATTTAGATCTTGGTCAACAAACATTAGTTTTGTTGATTAGTCATTTGCATGTTTTTTCCATGCTGGCAGACTCATTTCCAGCAAAATTATGAGCACATCTCTGATAAACAGCTAATTAAATTGGTGCTTTTGCCTGGTTCTTTGTAGGGAAACTCTGTTTTATAGATCTGAACCAATTAATCACTTAAGTTACAAAATCTTATGAGTGTTAGTCGACTAAGAATGTCTTCAGAGGAGGACAGCCCTAGTTTGCATCATTGTAGTCTTTGAAGCTTTGTCCAATAAATGCATCATGGCATCATGTGAGGAGTAGGCTTAAATGTCAGTGTGTAGGCCTTTCAGCACCAGTTTCCTTTCAAAAACAAACTGGGCCATGATAAACAATAGAAATAGAAGGAAAATACTGGATGCCTCTAAAAGTAGCATCACTTACTTTCAGCAATTTGCAGCGGATCTGTGCAGAGACCATATGGCTGTTACGCAGGTTGCCGACCCTGAACATGAGAGTTAGTTTTCCATCTCGCATAGAAATCACCGCATGTTCACTGAACATCAGAGTCTCGGCCCTTTTCTTGGGCTGAGACATCTTGATAAACATGCAGCCGATCAAAAAGGCATCGACGATCGATCCGAGGATCGACTGGAAAAGAAAGAGAATGATCCCCTCGGGGCATTTGTCTGTGATGTATCTGTAACCATATCCTATAGTGGCCTCGGTCTCTATGAAGAAGAGAAAGGCTGAGGGAAAGTTATAGACGTTGGCCACACATGGAGTGTACTTGTCATTGTGGGCTCTGTTGAGGTCTCCTCTGATGTATGCGATGAACCACCACATAGAGGCCATGAAGAGCCAAGCGACTGTGTAGGTGAGGATGAAAATAAATAGATTCCAGCGCCATTTCAAATCTACTAGTGTTGTGAATAAGTCTGAGAGGTATCTGCTGGTTTCACCACCCAGGTTCCCATGCTGGACGTTACATCGCCCGTTCTTGTCCACGAACCGCTGCCTCTTCCTCTTTTTCTCTGGGGGAGGCTGGTTGAATCCAGACCCGCTAGATGAGGTGGTCACTACCTGATAATCGTCCCCAAATTTCTTTCGAAGTGCAGACATACTACGATGACAGCAGCGAAAGAAATAACAAAGGATTCAATGGTATAAAAAAAAGTCTGGGTTGTAGTTGCTGCAGTCGTTAATGCCCGTGCGCAATGTCTCCTCTTTGGAAATAAGGCGATAAAAGTGCGCTGTCTTCGCCCCAGTTAGTCTTGCACCGTCCTCTTTCGCCACACACTACTGTTGCTACACTCTACAGCCATGAAATATCAATAATGTACGAGTAGTTTACAAACCTCGGAGATAGAAGCCATATGAAAAAAATAAGCGACGCACAGGAGGATAAGGTATCCAAACGCGCCAGTCGCAGTCCAGGTTTTACAGGTTTATCAGTTGCTGCGTCGTGGATTACTCATCGCCCGTGAAGGTTGGGGCTATATCGACCTGTTCAAAACTGTACTCACAGAGTAAGTTTTCATGCGAAAGTTCAAAATCCTTTAACGGCCCATAAAACACCAATATCTCCGCGTAATTAGTCGCTGGAAACGGTTTCCAGGAGAAAACGTCTCTGTGCGCACTTGCGTCTGAGATTATTCGGCTTCCAGTCCTTCCTTTGTGATCTGTATACATAGGAGATGAAATGCGTCCAAGCATATGAGTGTAAAAAATGACGAGATGGAGGAAGAAAATCACTGTCCCACTGTCGTCATTTTTGGCTGCGCGCATCGACGCTGATTCCCAGGCTCTTTTCGGGCACCTTTTCCCCTCTCTTAGAGAAATGTCGACTGGGTTGTCATGGTTCAGCGGTAGAGATCCACCAGATGCTCTTTTGGCTGCTTAGATCCTTCTTTCCCGTCGATTTCCCTGCGCGGCTCCTGCGCACTTCCACGTTTCCAGTGATGCACTCACTGTTGCCTAGTGGTACTACAAAGACAGACAATTTTGAGGAGGAGGGAAGAGGGTTCGCCTGATTTGACAGTTTTTTTTTTTCTTCAAGTGATCAAATATGGGAAACTGCAGCCAAGATGTGATGATGACTATCAAATAATCACACTGAACACCACATCTTTGCTTTTTATAAGAGAATAAACAGGCCTCTGGCTCTTTGTAGCATTATCAAATTGGTTATTATGATTATGTAAGTGGGACCAATAAAAATAACAGCATTTTACACCTTATGCTGCAACAACACGGCAATGAAGCATCCTAGTTTCATAATGCTGAACAAATATATTTCTATTGTACGCCTAATTTCTTTTTCTTTTTTTTAATCCTCCCATCTGCAGTGGACATTTACAAATGCACCTTATTTACCGGTTGTTATTCTGGGTCACCTGAGCTAACAGCCACCGATGACCCCGCTTCCATCCCATGGGTGACTGCCCCCACTTTATCCCGTGAAAACCGCACAATACACAAGAGATCTTAACAGAGTAACAAGTTCTGCAGGAAAGCTGCTGACACTCACAGCAAACTGTATTAGATCTCAGGGGGGACAAAGAGCTGCAACGAGGATGCACTGCTCAGAATTCACTCATCGTATTACCGAGATCATGGCCACAGAGGAATACACCCACACCATAGTTACCCAGGCTTACACGCTGTCTCTCAAACACACATGAAGCAGGATGAATAACATACCAGCACCTCTCGCACACACACAGTTTACCTCTCTCCACACCTCTACCTTTCTCAACTTGTTATTATGATGTTGTGTGTTGCACTAAATCAGCATGTTCTAGCAGGATTTCTCCCCGTTAAAAGCGCAATTACCACTTAATCAAGAGGTCACTGATGGCTTTCAAATTCGCATGGCAGTCTGCTTTAGCTGGAGACGAGGTGTAACAACAACGAAGCAGTTTGGGGATCAGATCTCCTGATCCTTTGAACCCCACAAACAGAAAACATCAGTGGGTAAATAAAGGAAAAAGCCCTCCAGTGAAGCCGCCATACTTTTAAATCAAGCTCATAAATCGTTCACAAGATAAGGTTTATGCATTACACACGTGTTTTACACTCTGCTGTCATGTGATGCAGCATCTGTTGATCTGTTACATGCCAAAATACACCGTAAATGGCTACAGCTGTTATTTTGAAACCATTTTTGGATCCATTGTCTGAGCACACAGGGATCAATACGCTGTCGAGTCAGTCTGCTTCCAGGCGAAATCTACCTCTCCTATTATCCTGCAGCTCCCTGTGGTTTACTGCATGATATTCCACGTCCAGCCTGAGCCCAGCGCGCCCTACTGTACAAATGGTAGCTTCTAAAAACAGCACTAAGGCCTGACATAACCGTTTCCAAATGACCGATTGCATGGCAGCGCAGTGCAACGTTGATGTGCCTCCAAGTGTTGTCTGCGAGGCTCTGTGCTTCAGTCCTCTTGAGGGGGACAGACAGGAAAAGATTTCGCCGTCAGTCACCAGGCCGTCATAATTGCCAGGTGAACATTAGGTACAGCTTCTGCAGGACTCTGTGCTTTTATAATGAGTGCAGGGGGACACAGGTCATCCACCATGCATTCTGGCCCTCATTAGGAGGAAAAGGCTATTCACATATTTGCAGAGCAAAAATAAGGCCATTAGTTTGGACTGGCCAACAGCCAGCCAGCCAGCCAGCCAGCCAGCACCAGTGAGACATTTTTAATTGCTGCATTTCACGGATACACTCATTGAAACAAAAGTTTCTCCACAACTCTTGTCAAAGTGTCTGTCCTGCATGTGCATTTAGAAAAAAAGCAATTAACTTAAGGATACAGTGGGTTCTGTGATGACGCAAGCTGTCTGCTTTACTCTCCAGTGTTTTGAAGCCCCGGAAACTTCACATTAAAGTATTTCTCTATAACATTAAATATTCATGACTGAATGTGCAACAATCAGTCAAAAATCTCAGCGAATTTGCTTCATCAACTGTGTGGATGTGATTATATTTGACTGACAGTGGCAAACGATCCATCAATTCAGTGGCTTAGTCCTGATCTGTGCATGGTAAATATCCCTCCTATCACCTTTTTCTAGCTCAGTCCCGCCCATGTCAAAACAGTGAGAAGAGCACAGAGAAAAAGAAAAATGGAAATATGTCATATAAAATACCAAAAGTGGCCGAAATTTGCCAAATTGTTTGACCATGTTGCATCCAATCCATAGCCTGTATAAACGCAGTGGACACAGCCACTGAGCCTGAAAAAGTGAAGTAAACCTGCAGTCTTTCTTAAAGCCAACAGAGGCAGACTCTACTGATATACCAATTGTATAGAGTTCTATGACAAAATGACCCTACCACTCATCTAATTTATTACCTCAATAAACATTTTTTCAAATGAGTTCATGGTCTTAAAGCCCTCAATACAGCATGATGTTCATTTAGTAAATGATGGTCCCATTTAGAGTAAAATAAAGAACAATGGCTCAATAAATTATTATACTTGCATTGCTCATGCTTGGCTCGGTGTACATTCAAATGGCCCTGAACTTGACTGTGTTTTAGTCTATGAATTTTGACCCTTTGGCAGCTTTTTTAACTGAAGCACTATGGTTGCCCATAAAAGAAGGAAAATCAGTTGTATCACCAAAAATGCTTTGCTGCAAAATCACATTTTACAGCATGGCATATATACATAGAAGTTACAATATTCTCAACTTTTAAGCACAAGGCACAGAATTGAAGCGCTCATTGTCAACACTTGGACCAGACCACTTGAATCAAGCTAAAGCAGGCTACCACTTAATCACATTCTTCCTATTTGATGCTGGTAGATAAATGCAGGGAATGTTGATATTAGCCGTGTTTAATTACGATGAACTCTATCATTCAGCCCATTGTTCAAATACTAATCAGCAAACACATTCAAGGAGTTGCATGAGCAGCCAATTATCAAAATACATGAAAATATTCCCTTTCCCTGCAGTATCTCCCACACATTGCAAATCATAATATTTTCCATTTCACTCCAGTGTTCTTCAGTGATAGTCACAGAGACGTTACACAATATCGCATGTGACTAGAATGATCTGCCATCAGGGAGTGTATAGAAACCCTCATTTCAACCATTATTCAAACACTGCCAGCCCCACAGAAACACTTTTTCTAATTCTGCTCAACACACAGGCTCTGTCACTGACAGCTAAATACAAGGAGGAGGTTAAGGTCCGGGCTTGTTCTTGTCACACACCAGGAGGCAGCTGATGTGTAACACTGTGCACTAAATTGGAATATATGCAGATTAGTTCTTATCTAATAGCGACTGGAGTCGGAAGTGCAGCACATTTTGCTTCTACAAAACAAAAAGGTTTTTTAACATCATGCCCTGAAAACGACTGCTTTTTCCACAAAGAAGCACCATCTACCATCATCACCACTGACCCCAGTACTGTAAGTGGTCCCAGTTTTTGCACCAGCGCATGTCAAACTTCCGTTAGTCAATGATTAGAAATACTTTGATGATCTTCTGTAACCCATTTCATAAAAATAGCCCGGGCGAAAGCTGATGGGCGGGTGGGGATGGGATTGATTTATTAATCTAATCAGACCAATGTAGGACACGAGATGCATTTGTCCTCCTCTCCAAATCAGCTCGGATAGCACTTGAGGTCATCCTCTGAGAAGATCAGCCAATCACTTCAATCTCCTGTAATTTTCCATCTTCCTTTATAATCTCCACAATCAGAGGCAGAGCAGGGAAAACCGCCTCAGCTTTGATGTTGGCTTTGATGAATTTGTCCTTCCATTTCCCCCCACAAATGTACGACTTCCCCTCCAAAATATCTCTGTAATCTTATTTTACCGCTACAATATTGATTTTGGAATTTTAAACAAACAATCCTCTTCTCGTTAAAGACCTGCGCTATGATTTTCTCCCTGCAAAGATTAGGTTTAAACATGATGCTCGCCAGATGCTGGAGCACTAACAGGCTCTCCTCCATGCTTGGCATGTAATGTGAAGCCATGTGGTGGATGAGCAGAGCGGCATCTCTAAACCACTGATTCCACGGGGGTACAGCAATTGGGTCAAAATATTGAGCCTCCAAGGGACACATGAGATTGTCAGCATCTTGTGGTAATCAAAGGACATTACAGCTGTTCATGAGCGACAGTGAAAGGAGCAGCAGCATTTAACCACAAACTGAACCCTCACTGGAGGCAAAGTCTTCTAATGACAATGATACAGCCACACATACTCAGATGAGGAATTATTACACACTCCCAGAATGGAAGTATTGTTGTGGCGAAGTCTGCCGCTTTTTCTTTACACAGCTGAAGCGAAGATCTTATTAGTTGTCGCCGTAGTCAAAAATAGCATCTGAACAGGAGCGTTTTGTTGAACAGCTCCTGGAGATTGATGATTGATTACTACACAATTACTGCTGAAAGCAGCAGGGCCCCTCCTCCTAATCACTGCTTTCGTCGCTAAAAGGAGATTATCACATAGGAGAAGCTTGTTAGAGGCACTTCCTCCCTGCAAATCAATAAAAATTACTCAAGAGATTGCGAGCATACATCAGACATTTCTCAGTTGAATCCCTCGGCTGGCTCTGCACATTTAAAAACAGGTACTGTACATTATTCTGTGTGTGTGTTTGGGTGTGTGGGTGTATGCCTCCTGTGGCAGTAGATCTGACCCCCACTGAGATACTGGCCTCAAACCATGTCTAATTAAAGCTGCTTTTCAATGCAGGCGCTCTGGAACTTCAGGTCCCCTCAACAATTAAATGCAGGATTTCTCCTCTGGTCTCAAGCGAGAAGAAAAGGCACATCCAGAGGGTTGATTATCCCCCTCTCTCTCCCCCCAGTCTGCCTCTACCTATTATTGGATTCACTTAGTTGACGGATCCCCCATATGTTGAGCGGGAACAGACACTTGGAGAAATAGGACAGAAAATGTATAACATTACATTTGAAGTCGAGGCACGAAAGTGTCGAGAGCTTCTTGTCATGATGGTCTAATGGAAACAGGTTAGAGAGACAATCACATAACCAGAGAAGAGGTTCAATTCCTGCTGTGGTGTCCTTGAAAGCTGCCCTGGATAAGAGCATCAGCGAAACTGGTAAAAGTGTGAGGTGTGTGTTTGAAGTGTACAACAGCTGAGTGTTTTCACATTGCCTGGATTTGCCCTTAAATGCATGGCTGTTTTTATGTTTGTGTAGACATTTATACTGCAAGCCATAGTTGTTCAGCGGCTCAGAAACGTGACCTGAAAGGCATGCATTAGATCTTCCGCTGTCCATTTCACTACTTTCACTTTCAAAAGCTTACGTTTAAGATACAACATCAAACTGTGCCTCCACAAACAAGCAACTGTCGCGTTAGGAACGACTCTTTGCAGAAAGCTGCTGGCAACCCCCTCATCAACACTAGTGCTGTTAAGTAAAGTTAGTGATTTCAGTGGACAACCAGCAACTGCACTTTTTCTGTGCAGCCCCCATTCACATGCTGGCTGTAACCCAGAGGCTACTACTAAATTACTGGCACTTAGCGAACACAAATTAGTCAGCTCAAATCACAGTCATTGTCTTGCGGTCATTACAACACGGCACTGTGCCTGCACTGCCTCTGAGGTAGCATTGTCACACTCATACCCCAATTCAACATTAAATGATCTGACTGCTCCCTTGGTGCAGACAATAAGTCTCATCATCAGCTATTTTTTTATTTTTACATTACCTTCATTTTTTCAGAGTTTCTGGTCAATATCACACACGGCATAGCAGATTTTTTCTTTGTCTAATAAAAACTAAATGAAAACAAATACTCCCTCATTTCATCTCAGCTAAGTTTAGACTTAAAGACTTGGAACCTGTGCAGTCCTCCTTTTTCCACATAGTACATTGATTAGCAATCAATAAGAGAATTGACCAAGAATCCGACCAATAAGAAGAATCAATAACGGCATTGATGTGATTAAAATCTTTAAATTCCCATTCCTTGTTGGTGTTTTCGGTACATCTTCTCCCTTAGGTTGTTGTGACATAAAGCAACATAAAGAATCTACTAGTCTTTTTTATGCATTGATTTATAGCATCAGCAACACGGATAGAAGCCAAACAGGAAAACTTGCAATACCAAAACCTGCAAAAAGTGAAAAGAATCTCTTTCATACCTCAGGGCTTCTTGTGAATGTTTTGGAGAAAAAACAACACAGAAAGACTAGAAAATGGTTAAAACAAATAGTTTAAGGAATATCTTTAGCGCTTCACTGAATGAAATGAGGGAATTATACAGCATGTAATATGGTTTTTAGTCTCTGACGACCCGAGGTGTGTGTTTAAAGGTTTATAGCTACAGTTATACTTCTCCTGCGCTTAAATGAGCCCATGCTTTATATAGCTGAGAAGTGCACAGCCTCTGTGGTGAGAAGCTCTGATGGTGTACTACCTCCGAGAGCCACAGTGAGCCACAGATAAGGCCTCCATTAGGGCTGTTATTTTAAAGCATCTCACCCGTTAATGGACTCCCCTGGCCCAGCCACAGACCCACTATCTTATCCTCACAGGCCCAGTTAACCAGCCTGGGTTTGGCTTCCTACAGGTGTGAGACGCTCTGAAGCCACAGGGGCTGAGAGTGTGGTGAGGCGCTGATGTGTTGTCAACTCCACAACTATTTATATCTCTGCAATGGCTACCTTGGAGAGGTTTACAAATATTTAATAAAAAGCCAAAGTGAGCGAAATGAAAAGAAATAATATGTATGCATGAGGAGTTATTAAAATGGGAATCCCGCTTTCCTGGAGACAGCACACTGAATTGTCTACATGTATTAATATTTACAAACCAAGTAACTTATATAATATACAAATATAAATAATATTATTGGTGGAAAAAGAAGCAATATCTTTCAAAAGTAGCAACATAAAAATTTAAACATACTCAACATGTACCTGACAGTATCATGGGAAACATAGGGCCTATTCATTATACAGACTGTCCCCATTCAGTTATATTTTTCATAAATAATTGGCATATTGATATTGATTATGTGCCATGTACCTGGGAGAAGCCACTTGTATTTATTCTGACAGGTGAGTCTGGTCTCTCTCCCATTCAGACTGGTTACCGGAAGGTCTGGTCCTCACCGGGCAAATCAGCGGGACTGTTCGGATAAATGACGTCCAGCGCGACAACCAGGCAGCAAAGATAAAATATGAATCATGAGTCTGTTACTGTGCTGTCTATTTCTTGCCTCAAATGTTTCCAGGAACATGTTTAAATCAACTGTTTACCTGTAAAATGAGAACGTTCGTCACTCGGCCGCCATGTTTGTCCGTTTCGATCCAGGGACCGCCCCAACTGTCAACTGTCAATCACCGCTACGTCACACGCTTCGTTGCTGTGATTGGCTAGGGGTCACATTCCCTTGCTCTGATTGGTTACAGGTCTATTCGGAGGCATTTTTGTCTGCACCCAAACTAATAATGAACGGAGAGGTTCCATACTAAGGGCATTAGCATAACCTGAAAAAAGAAAAAGCTAATTGTGACCTTAAAATTGAAAGTCAAATCGTATCGTCCGGAGAACTGTGACACCCGTAATAATTACAATATTATGTTTGTTTTCAGCGCTGACATAGAGGTTTCTCATGCCTGCAGAGATGCAAGCACATCTGCTTGAAAGTGCATACACTTCTGGGTCCTGGTCTGAGGGTTTAAAAATATGTTTGCTCTACACTCAGCGAAAATTAAGTTGTCCCCCTGGCCGTTTTGTTGCTTTGTCACCAGTAGTTTGAACACAGCAGCGCTCTCAGCAACAAGCCTCATCTCCTTAAATGTCAAACTGTTCTTTTAATCAATGACTTCATAGAGAGAAATTAATGGACAAATGTGATGAATGGCTGGAGTCATTTTTGAAGCAATAATGGCACAAATATTTGCTTGTTCCAGCTTCTAAAAAGTGTTAATGGTGTTGTTTTTCTGTCTTCTGTCAGTAAACTGAATATTGCTGGATTATGGACTTTTGTCGAGGTAAACAACCAATTTGAAGACGTCACCCTGGGCCCTGGGAAATAGTAGTGGTTGTTTCCCCTTTTTTTATCGAATAAATCATGAATCACTTTATTATGAGATTGAGGAATAAATCTGTAATGAAAGTCATCATTGGTTTCAGCCCTGTAATATTTACAAGTATCTCTTGAATTCCCCGTTCTCCACCTCCATTGCCCTCTTTTGACCCTCTAGCTCTCCTTTTGTCTGTGTCAATTCTCTAAGAAGAATTTTGCCTCGCCGATTTTAACAAAGCCAGTCACCCGAAAGGTCAAGCCGTTCTCCCTTACATGTACAGAATAATGAGCCTTGTCAGAAGTACCTTCATCAGCTCACAATAGCAGGCGCCTTTACGGACAGTGAACAAAAGAGGAAGGTAGCATCCATTACAATGTAGTCCTTCTAACATCCTGTTGTACGTGTGTTGTCCTCTAATGGTCACCATGGAAGAGAGGCTGCAATTTACCACCTTTAAAAGCCCACACACTGAAGCCTGGTAATGAGATGTACGGGGGTCTTAAAAGCTTCAAGAACAAGGTTTATTAAACAACTGATGTATTGGTGTGATGTGCTTGCTTGACACTGAAATTAATGCTAAATCTATGTTCAGTTGGGGTTTTTTCCTACAAAAAAGGCAAAATGTACAAACAGGTAACATCACTTTGCAACCAGTACATTGAAACATTACATTCCTATTTTAACACCATGCACTTTAAGATAATGAAAAACAATAAATGTGTGTGCGTAATATGAAAGAGGCGATTTAATTTTAGTCTGAATGCCAAGCAGGCACTTGGCAAGGATTCAGTATTCAAGCAGCATTGATAGTATTTCACCATTAGTTGCTCCCTCATGCTCGCTCGCCTGAGGTCCTTCAGGTGGTCTGAGAATTGGTTTCGTGGGGCCGATGATGATTTCCAAAACACACCGCAATTTCAAAATCCAAGGTAAGCACTGGTTTTTATTACCACGATTCCGAATAAAACACTGCAATACCTTGTGATCTTTTTCCATTCAATGTCTTTTTCTCAGAGGAGTGTTCAAGTTTTACAGCATCTTAGAAAAATAATTGGTTCTGTATGTACAACAACAACAATGGTGATAGAAACATGTTAAACAGCATTATGTACAAGAATATTTTTTGCCCGATCCTGATCGAGAATGCAGTGAAAAGTACCTGTCACATCTGCATGGGTGATGGATGAGTGTTGATATACTGAACTTTACGGTAACTAAATGTTTGATCAAGCATTCATATGACATAATCATGAGATATGCCCATTATTTAATACCAATACACAGTCAGTTTTACCCCCATAAAAGAAAGATTTAACAATCATCATCATCATCATCATCATCATCACCAAAATAATAATTTAAAAAAATGTTCTACATACCAATAAACCAAATACAAAACCTCTTTCTAAAGGCACACATAACTATCCGGCTCCAGGACATCATGATTTCTCAAGATGCTGGTAGCTGGAATCTGAAAACGTGCAGAGACTGATATCGCTCTCAGACAGCCTTGATAACACAGTGCAGTGTTTCAAAATACAGTCGTTTTAATTTAGAGAAATCCAGATGCAAAGAGAATTTTGGCCTTGTTGTACTCATGCAAGTTTGACTGCTCGATTTGTGTTTATGGCTGAAATAACCAATAGTTCTGATCTGCACACGTAGTGGAGGTCCCAGATACATCTGAAAACCAAACATGATGTCTGGGTTTATAAGTTCATCTGGAGGTGCACACAGCCCAGCATCTTCTCTATGAACTGCATCTTGATGTCTGCACAACAGCACTAATACAGCAGTATGTAACCAAATAAACACATTTTGCTGTGAATTCCATTGCAATTAATGGATCAAGATGTATGCAGAAATAACTACATCCTGATGCTGATGTGTAAAAAGTCTGAATTCAAGCTCGGTCAGACCTGTCTGCAAGGCTACGAGCAAACAACTTTTAAAATGCTTGTTTTCTGTATGAAGTTTGGAATTAGCAGAGTTATGCTGCAGGAGAATCTCAACGCTGATAGGCTTTTGGGAGACAGTGCCATACAAATTTCTCGCTCAGGTGGAAAAATTTCAGCTTTCACAAATACAAATATATATTGTATGTAATCACGTGCAAAAATTTGCTTTGTGTCCGGTGTAAACACACCTTTACATTCATTCAAATTAAATTATGCCTACTCATAGCAGGGTCTCGATATTTGCTACCTTCTTTCCTGCAGTACTTCTTTCCTTTTTTTCTCCAAAAAGCGTGTTGTAAATTACTCCGGACAAAGAGCTGCCTCATATTTTCATACTGAAATTACTCTTTCGCTTACATGGAGCATTACATGATTCATCTGTGAAGTTGTTATAGCTGCACTCTCCTCTTACGCTCATTTTGTTTTAGTTGATATTTTCTTCCTAAAAAAATAAAGAAACCCATCAACAACTAGAGCCCGACCAATAAATCATCCAATATGAGCTTATCACAGTTATATTATTATCTGCTGATATGTCAGCTGATAAAAACAAACTGAAATGTACTGAAAAGTACAGAAATGCCAAAGATATGTTTGAGGTATTTTAGAAATAGTGTATCCTACATCATACAGTTTGTCCACCAGAGATTACTGATAATTAAAACATTTAAATATGTATAATACTGTAGTTCTTTAAAGCAACGACAAGGTGACTTCTGTCTCAGTTTAATACTGATGCCTCTATATGACCTACATAAGCCAACCAGACCATCAGTGCATAGATCGGCTATTTTTATACTGTTATATGAAATGTCTGTCACTGAGGCAGATTCCCAGCAAAATCGGATGAAACGATTCATTGTAGATGCTTTAACCTAACCAAATTTTAAAAAATCCTCATAAAACACATTTCTTTGTTTTTCATTTAGTTTAAAGTCAAACTGAAATAAGAATTCAGTTTTATATATGTATATATGTATGAAAAACGACATATTGATTACTAATACACATATTGTGGGGGAAAAATATGTCAGTGCACATTTATTCTGCCTGCAGCCTCACACACAAACTCTCTGTCCTCGGCTCCCCACAAGTAATTTTGTTTCAGTTGACATTTTAATGATGGCAGATGTTAGGACTTGTTAAATTTTTATTTATCGCTTCATCTGGTTAGTTTTTCACTATCCATTAGTTTTTCTTTTTGTATGCTGTGATAGTTATGGTTACAGACTTTCCCTGCACCTTCCCAAGTGTCTATTTTGAGTTCAATTAATTTGCCAAAGAAGAGACTAAATGCAGAAAATACAGTGTTAAAGATGAATTTTACTCATTTATTGTGAATTATTTTCCCTACGATAACTGTGCAGTGAAACTATGATATTGCAAGAACCCTACTTGAAATATTATTATATGGTTGATTTACTTTTCCTTGCAATTCAAATTTCAGTTTGACTCTAAAACCAAATATCAGTGCAGCCACTGTGTGATTATGAGATGTTTTAACCCTCACAACCATAAACCTGTTTCACAAATCCCGTGTTGGTCGGGCTCTGTTAAAAACATCCGTGTTTTGAATGTAACTGAGACATGATATGGAGATGAGAGGATGAGCAGCAGTCATGACAACAGTCTTGTTTTTGATTGTACCTACAGTTCACTGCATGTACACAGCACAAGGGAGGTGATTTACAGTGCAGCCCATCGCAGAGACGTGCTTTGCAAAATTCTTTTTGTAGATGCTCTTGTTTGTTTGTTTGTTTGTTTGTCCAGCAGCTAAGCGGCAGTCTGAGCAGCACAGTGGATGCACAGCCAGCAGCTGGCTGACACAGTGCGAGTGCTTTGATTTCAATGTTCTCCATGCACAGACCTCACACATCGTTCTCCCCGCTCCGACACGACGAGGCCCCCGAACGCACGGCTCGTCATGTCTCCTGAACGGCAGGTGCGGCTCCTCTCAAACCCGCCGCCTGTAAAAGGAGACACCTCCATAATGAAAGATAAGCCACTGCTGCCTGGATTTCTGTATTCGCTGGCCAGGCTGTTACAGGAAGAGGCGTATGGTGTGCTGCGGTCAGAGCCACCTGGCGAGGGTGTGGAGAGCCAGGACTGGTTAGGATGAGGACAGAGTGGTGGGGGAGAGAAATGAGGCGAGGGATCAGACGCTCAGGGTCATGTTACGGAGCAGCCACTGCTGAGCGCGGCTGCCGTTGCAGTCTCTCAGAGTGGGGACCATCTTGTCCTCCTCGGACGGCATGTCCAAACACTGGTTGCTGTTCACATGCAGCAGGGTGAGCCGCTGGAGAAAGACGGAAGAAGATATAAAAATGTTAACATATGCACACAAACGTAGAGACACACACAAGTATTATAAGAGTTATATAGTCATTTCAACTTCTCTCTGGAGAAACTTGAATCCACCTGGATGACTAAGATGAACCTTCACAGACACACTTCCAAATATTGATTCCCCACATTTCACAAAAATACCTTTCGACCCAAGTAAATGGCCTGAGCTTGTAACACTCAGTAACTGAAGCTGGAGCAAGAAAAAACAATAGGCACATCAAGAGAGCAGGATGTTCTAGTCGAGAAAAAGTGAGAGTCGTGCCCCTTATACAACACGATATGCACTGAGGCTGCTCAGAGAATTGAGACTCCTGTCTGTGGGGAGACCGTTGTCATGGCCACTTTACAGGAAGATTTCTCTGTGCACGAATGTTAAGCATCAGAACCACCAAAATGTCAAAAAAGAGATGAGAAAGAACAGATTTCTCTACTTTAGAAGGAAGCCGACAGCTTATGTTTATGTCAGCTGCATTAAAGTGATATTTCAGACGTTTTGGATGTATCAAATGAGGTGTAATGTTGAAGGGCTGCGAGTAGCTCCAACACAGATAATCAGCACCTCATTCTGCAGCTCATAGCAGTTTTCTGTTTTTCTTCTCGGCTCAGTGTCTTGGTTTGGAGTTGGCAGGCGGACATGGATCACAGGGGTGCAGTCAGGTGGTGGGACAGAAGACTACAGTAGGAGGCGTTTCTTAAAATAATAGCTGCTTCTTAAAAGACTGGACATATCAGACAAAGACAACAGACACGTTCTAATCTTAACCCTCCGATAATGGAGGGTTTGGCAGCAGAAACGAGCTGTGAGGACAACACCTACATATTATCTTCTATTGAGTCAGTATGGTGAAGGTGTTAGCAAACAGCTGGCTATCTACATGTCCAGCAGCAACGAAGCAACATCATCATTCAGTTGTAATCTTGTTTCTGGCCAGCAGGTGAATAGGAAGTCTTTAAGCTCCGTTTTTGGTCTCCTCCAACCGCTACAGAAAATATCAGCTCTTTAGCTGCTAAATGCTTTGAGTGACAGGCAGGTGCTGTCACAGGTGGCTTTTTTCAGCAAACAGGCTTCATTCAGCCTGTCTCTGCTCAGCCACACTTTATTTTTTTGCACTGTTTGCTGTGGTTATGAGAGTGATCAAAAACAGAACTGCAATTGTTGCTAGTTGTTATGGTGACCACACACTTCAGTGTCTGCTGATTCGGAGACAGATAGAATTCTATAGGAACAGCCTTTAACTTTTTGTTTTCTATAGTCAATGTATCTGGGTGCTCTGACTCGACCGTTGGTGGGTTTCTGATGCTATCTGCTGCTAGCTTCAGCTGAGTCAGTGAGCACAGTGAGCAGAGGGTCAGTTTACACCGGTTGCAATGCTAATTTTACCAAAATAAAAGCTTAAAAGAAGACAATCGGGCAAAGAAGCTCACTGTAACACTGTCAGGATTTAGTGGGACACTAGACCAGAACAGAGCCATTATTAGTAACACCTTCATCTGATTGACACATCAGTTCATCTTCTTATTGATTCAGCAATATCTTTAGGATTAGATGTAGTTTACTCTGCAATATACCACATCCTCTTTAATGTATCTCCTGCTCAACTCCTCTCTCCTGTCAGTCCTGTCTGTTTACTCTTCTACTATCTCATAAACCAGAAGACAGAAGAAGTGCTTTTAAATTGTCCAGACTGGAAAAACACACCTGTTGTGATGAGCTGGACTCAAGCACCACGTGAGCAAGAACCACACAAATCTGTGGCTATCTGCTCCAGAGATAACACCCCCCACTAACAACTGGAAGTGAGCTCTCAATGGGCTTGATTAACCATTTATGTTCATTCCCTCAGAAGTAACACGCTTCCGCAATTTCGCTCCTCACTTGAGTTGCTTTTCTCGTCCTAATGATCACATGCAGAGAAATAGAGAAGCTGAAGTTGGTTTGCCTCTGCAGAGGGAAACAATGGCATGAGAGAAATTCTGTTAAAAATAAAACGTTAGGTGCTACAGAATGAGAAGTTCCACCAGTCTGCACCCAGTTACCCTGGGAGTCATTTTCAAACTAAACAGCACAGCACATATGAAAGAAAATATATGTGAACATGCACAAACACACAGTCTGTGTGCAGCATTAAAACATGAGCACTGGCAGGATTTATCTTGTGGTTGATGCATAATTTTTCATTAAAACAAGATTGTGCTTTGACTGTTGACAGAGGATATTCAGACTAATGAGCACACAGAGACGCTCAGGCCATGTTTGATCTTAAGCTATAAAACACAAGGGCCTGACATTCTCTGCCTGGATACAAAGAAGTGCACACACACGCGCGCACACACATACATCTTTCCTGAAGTACACATCGCAGACCGCCCTACAGGGCACATTTGTTCAAACAGAACAAGAACAAAGAGAGCAGGTGGCGTTCGACATTACACACCTGCCAAAAAACTAAAGAAACTGACAATAAGGTAGCTCTACTCTGCAGACATGTTAGTTTTCTTGCTTTGTTAATAAATAATTAAATCTTAAGAGCAGCTACGTTAGAGTCTAACTAATGAAAATCAGAGCAGTTCACTAATCTTTTTGCAGAATTTGCAAATGACAAGCAGTATAATCAACAAATACTTGTCTTTATTTTACATTTTATGTATTTATTTTTAATCCCAGTCTGGGTTATGTAAATCATTAGCAATAACATTTCATTTTGATGCATCTTTTTTTTCCCAAGAAAATATCATATATATGGTTAAAACTACAATTTTAAAGCCTGAGCTTTGGATTGAAAGTCTGATAATTTTATACTTGAATAACCGTGGTGGTTAAAATGGGTTTAAATGGGAACATTTTTGTCCTTAAGGGTCTGAGTCTGTATTTTGGCTAAACAGTTTATTATAGACTTATTAAAGAAGCTTATAAAAAAAAAAAA